>JABUQX010001688.1:0-5000 GCA_015478945.1 Trachelipus rathkii | reverse complement strand
GAAATATCTAAAGAAAAGTACGAACTTACAGAAAAACCAATTACATATTGAATCAGCGTATAAGCTTATTACAATTTGTAAAAAAAAACAAAACTTTTTTCATAAATTAAAATATTCCCATAACCATATAAATAAATCTACATATATTGGAATCGCTTTAAAGTTAATTACAAATATGTAAAAAAAAAAAAAAACGGGGACCAAAGGGGGAACGTTTTCCACCCCGTAAGGAGGGCGGCGCAGACCCCCCGCGACACCAAATACCAAAGACGGCGGTTTCGGACCCTCCCGACGGGGGGAATTAGTCTACCTTCTTCCCCCGGAAGCCAAGAGACCCCGACTCCTTCCATCTTGTCGGTTTTACCCTTGCGTATTCCTTTAGTTAAAAAAAAGTTAAAGTCGGGATCCGCAAAACGTAACTAGTCCTTATATATTTTTTAAATCATTTCGTTACCACTGAAATCATTGTTGGTATCATTTAGTAGCAATATATTAAAAACAAAACAAGAAAAAATTCAAAACTGACCATTTGAGTAAACAGAAAAGTCCATATATATATATATATATAATTATATTATATATTAATATATATAATATTATATATAGGTATATATATATTATATAATATATATAATATATATAAATATATATATATATATATTCAATATAATATATATATATATCATATATATTAAAGTTTCTCTTTATTATTATTATTATTATTAATTAAGTTATTATTGTTATTATTATATTCTTGATTATTATTATTATTATTATTAATATAAATAATAATTAATTAAATAATAATAATATAATCAATAATAAATCCCTAATAATCCATAATTGTTGGGGAGAAAGCTTTTTTCCTAGAAGATCGCCACGTTTAGTTGTTTTTTATTTTTTATATTATTTTTTAGAGTTATCCTGGATTTTTATAAAATGGGGATGACAGCCTCGTGCGCTACTATTATATAAATATATTATATATATATAATAATATATAGTTATATATTATATATATATATATATTATTTAGTATATATATTAATAATATATAATTAGATATATATATATATATATATATATATAATATATATATATATATAAATATATATTGATTCGAATATACATAAAGCCGTTTTAATTTAACCATTCAGAGCTTCGAAAATATAAAATTAATAAGAAAAATATCTTACTATTAAGAAAATTACATTGAAGAGTGGTTACATCCACTCCTATGAACGTGGTCATTAAAATCAAGGCATTTTCTTTTTATTCTATTTAAAAAATATTTTTTCACTGACACTTACAAAGAACTAATTATAGTCAAAAAAAATCGAATAATAATGTATTCTTATTTATGTTGTAATATTACCAAAATCTCAAATCATGATTAGATTAAAATTGATCCGGCCTATAGGAGTTCGATAACTCAGATTTACCACTCTCAAATTTTGAGAAAGCACCAGATTTGATCTCAATGAGCACTTAAAATTGTCCAATATTTTGCAAAATAAGCATAAATTGGTAAACTTGAAAAAAGGAGCAATAAAAGGAAATTGTTTAAGTGCGAAAGCACTAATTGCGCAACATTTGCCGCAGTAACCGTTAAAGGGCCGGTTCAAATTAGACAAAACTCTCAGTTTATTTCCCGTGCGTTTCACTCTTAAGAAGATGACGTAATAATACAAGTCTCGCGAAAAATAATAACTCATTTCAAAGGAAAATTATTACAAAAAAAAAAAAAAATATAGGTGCGTACGTTTTAAAACGCCATTCTAATTCTATACATTAAATTTGGCAAATAATGTGTGAATATTACAATTGTATGTAAATAAAATATAACGACATAATGTGTAATATTTATTAATTAATACGTACAATTGTTAGTTCAGATTTTTCTTTTAATTGGCGACCTGTGGTGTGTTATTTTTTTGAATATGACTGATGATTTTTTATTCCTGTTTTACGGTGGATTCATTCTTCACTGCGTGCAGGATGTGTCGCCAGACATTCGAAAAATGTGCGCAGCGAGATAGGTTACGAATTATATAGTCTTTGTTTATATATAATTTATTGCATTATTATTCAATATTAATAACAACATACTAAATTGATCTTTTTATTAACTAAAAAATAATTATCATTTTTATATTAATATTTATTTCGGAAACATGCAAACTTCAGGCTAACTGATATAGTATATTAAATATATTATATATAAATATATTAATATTATATATATATATATATATATATATATATATATATTAGATATATATATATATAATATATATATTATATATTATAATATACAATTATATATATTATATATTATATATATATAGTTATATATATAGTACGTATGGCCAGCATTCGATTATCGTTCATATGTATCTTAAAACCTATTAATGCTACAGTTAAAACGATATCATTGCTGGAATTCTGGTCAAATGCTGGTCTGGATAATAAGTCAAAAAGAAAAAAAAAAAAATAAAAAAAATAAAAAAAAAAAAAAGAAATTATATACTCAAACAAGCTACAATAGCTACAGCGAAAGGAATACATTTTTGAATCTTTGTAAAATTCCATCAAGAATTGTTAAATAATAATAATAATAAATAAAAAAATTATTGTTTTAATATAATAAGTAATATGAATTAGAAGGCCTAGTAGAGACCTTTTATTGGTTACTCGTTGAAATAAATACTTTCTATTAAATTTTGCTTTATACGGCACGACGCAGGGCGCTCGATCCGACAGGGAACCATAAGCGGGGGGACGTTTTCCTATACCCCCGTAGGGGAGGGCGGCAGAACCCCGCGACACCCAGCATACCACAAGAGCGGGTGTTCGAGACCCCCCGCGAGGGGGGAATAGTCCTACCCCGTAGGTTCCCCGGAAGGGCGAGGAGACCCCGACTCCTTGCCATCTTTGCGGTTTACCATTGGTATCTTCGGATAAGAAAAAAAAAAGCAAATTAAAGAAAGTCTATTTATATTTTATCGAAACCAACTAACAAGGGTCTCTAATAGCCTTTAATCATATTACGTATATTATTAAGCAATAATTTTTTTTTGATATTTTATTTTTACATTTTTCTTATGTTGAAATATTACGCTGATTCCAAAATGTATTCCGTTTTTGGCTGATATGTAGTTTTGAGATATATATATTTTTTTTTTTTTTTTTTTTTTTTTTTTTTTTTTTAAACATTTCCAGACCAGATTGGGCCAAGAATTCCGCAAGGTATTCCGTCTTTACTGTAGCATTAAATAGTTTTTAAGATACATATGACGGATATACAACATGGCTGACCTATATATATATAAATATATATATAGTATATATAAATAATATATATAATATATTTAATATGAATATATTATATATATAGTATATATATATACTTATTATATATATATATTATCTATATATATATATTTAATTATATATATATAATATACTATGTCCCAGCTTATATATATATTAGAGGTGTAGGGGATAGTGATTTTTCACTATCCGCGGATGCGTAATGCGGAATGCGGATAGTGAGTTTTTCACTACCGCGGCGATGCGGATGCGGATGTAAAAATCCACCTATCGACGGATGCCGACATGGCGGATGCGTGTAGTTAAGTTTTTAGATTAGCCACAGGTACTATCACACACACACAACAGCACACACACACACACACAACAGCCAACATATATATATATATAGTATATCTTATATAATATATATATATTATTATTATATATATATGTATAATATATATATTATATATATATATATATTATATATTATATATATATATATATATATATATATATATATATATATAATATATATTATATATATATAAGTATAGTATTCCCGTAATTACCAGAGTGCAGGACCCTTGGACCCAACTCTTTTGCACCCACCAAACCTTTCCCAAGCCTCCATCATTTGGAAAACGTTAATATGCATTAATACTTTAAATTATAATTCCAAATTTATGTTTCAATAACAAAAGCTTCAGAGCCTTTTCAGAGAGATTTGCTTCTCTTTTCGTCTAAATATTCGTGCACCAATGAAAGATGCTACATAGCCACACTTGCTAGAAGGGCTTGCATAATATTTTTTTCCTGGCACTTCAAAAGATGTGGAAAACTTTACAATTATTACGCCACAAACAGTGGATCTTAATCTGATTTCAAGCTTTTTCTCTTTGATACTCTTCGATCAATTATCAGTGTCTTTGTGACACCTACCGACATCGTGCTAATTGTGTACTAGGAGCCAAAAAACGTCTGGATTCGGCATGAATCGCTAATAGAGGTATTGCGTGTCTGTTCATGTGATCTTTTGCTTTTTATTGCGCAGTGATCAGTTCCGCTTTAGCAGCACTTTCATCGCATATCCATCCCAAAATAATTTAACAAGTCCTGAAAACACGTGATTCAAATTTGTTTTGTATCTAGGATCTAAATGCAATTGCACATGCGTCATCGTTTGCAAAGTTTGAATCTTTATTATCTATCGTCGCATTGACGTTTCTGTGATCCTTGTAAGCTCCCTTAATTTAATATATAATATATATATATATATGATATTATATATATATATTTTTAATATTATATATTATATATATAATTTTATATTATATTATACTATATATAATATATAGATATATATATATAAAAGGTAGCGCACACACGTATACTAATAATAATTTATGAATGAATACTATCCGCCTATCCGCCGGAAAAAATTTTTGCGGATGAGGTTCTGCGGATGTGGATAGTGAAAATTACGGATGAGGTTGCGGATGCGG
The DNA here is from genome assembly GCA_015478945.1 of Trachelipus rathkii. Lineage (NCBI taxonomy): Eukaryota > Metazoa > Arthropoda > Malacostraca > Isopoda > Trachelipodidae > Trachelipus > Trachelipus rathkii. The sequence goes on along the minus strand of JABUQX010001688.1, from coordinate 180 downwards.
ATATTGAAAATGATCGGATATCCGCATATGCGGATGCAGATGCCGGATATCGCTACACTTCACGTTAACTATTATATAATATTTTATATATATATATATATTTTTATATCTATATATATATATTATATATATAATATAATTATAATATATAATATATATATATATAATATAATAAACTAT
>JABUQX010001687.1:80000-83472 GCA_015478945.1 Trachelipus rathkii | reverse complement strand
AAATTCTTCCCAACTTTTCTTCCTTTCCAAATCTATTCCTTCTTAACAATAGAATGAATTTTACATGCTACGAATGTAAAAGAATGCATCTTCTTCAACTTATGATATGCAAAAACTCACCCAAAATCTTTCCAATACTAAATCCTTTCTTGTCTCACGGTGACATCATTGAGGATTCTTAAATCTCAAAGCAGGAAGATCTTTGTAATTGGAAGGTTATATACACTTGTTTTTTATTGAAAATACTGGGAATTTTATATATATAATTTTAACTTTTTCTGACGAATGGAAAATGTTGATATTAAAGACATTTCGGTTTTCTTTTCCTTTCATTCTGTTTGCATTTATTATTATTAATTTATTTAGTTAATTTTTTGAAAAAAAAAGGAATTTCAAAGCTGCTGTTTAACATTTTTGCTAACCTTTTCCTTAACCTAATTTTTTTACATTTTTTCGTAACAACTTCTACAATTTTTTTCGAAATGACTTCAAACTTGAAATATACATAGATGGGTCTATTACGCACAAAATGCTAGTAGTTTTTGGATTTTTAGAAAATTGTTCTCAGCAATTAAAAAAGTAGGTTTTGAAATTCGATATTGCTGAGCACAATTTTCTAAAAATCAAAATACTACTTCTAGCATTTTGTGCGTAATAGTCCCATCTATGTATATTTCAAGTTTGAAGTCATTTCGAAAAAAATTATAGAAATTGATACGAAAAAATGTAAAAAAAAATTAGGTTTGGAAAAAATGAAAACGCCGAAACAATGAATACAAACACAGAAAAACACCCGAAAATGACGTTCTAGAGGTCAGAAAAAGCTGCGGTTTGCTTTTTCCTCATCAAAATTGTCTGAAAATTAAGAATTTTATATCCATTTTTAGGTGGGGCTAAAATGGGGTCCCAAAATCTAAAATATTGGATCCTCCCCATTTAACGACTCCTTTTGATCTCATTTTCCTTGCACATGACCAATTTACATGGGACTTGTATCATTACGTTCTTCTTGATATAATCTATCTACCCTGCAAAGAAAATTCCCTTTGGTGGAATATTCACAGATATATTCCATATTAATAATTTTGGGGTGTTTTAGGAACATTGGAAATTTAAAATATCCCTATAGAACCACTATTTTCATATTATACACACTTTAATCTATATGTGTGTTAAATTAAATCCAGTAGTTCCATATATATACATATATATATATATATATATATATATATATATATATATATATATATATATATATATATTATATATTATACATATATAATATTATATAGTATAATTATATATATATAGATATAACATATATTGTATATGTATAATAATATATATATTATATTAAATATAAATATCTCTAGAGAAAGAGAAAATATATATATATATTATATATATATATATATATATAAATAATATACAATAATATATATATATATATATATATATATATATATATATATATATATATATATATATATATATATATATATATATATATATATATATATATATATATATATATATATACTTATATATGTATATATATATATATATATATATATATATATATAATATATATATATTATATATATATATATATATTATTATATATATGATATATATATATATATATATATATTTAATATATATATATATATATATATATAATATTATATATATATATATATATATTTATATTATAAATTATAATCGTCATAATCTTTTCACATATAAACATAGATACAGGGTGATTCAGAATTATGGAAAAATATTTATTACAAATAAGAAATGCAAAAATAAAGGTAAAAGTTCCTATAAAGGTATGACGTAATGTGCTTATTTTTCCGTCTGCCTGTCTGAATGTTTTTTTTACTAAATATTTTGTATCTACGAAACCAAGTAGGTTACAAACTCTAAATTTAGGATGAGTACTGTTGTGTGTAGTAGTGCTAATGACGACAAAAAGAAGTATCAAATTTACTATAAATTTAAAAATGGCGGCTGTTAAAAGTATTTGAGGTGACATTCCATGAAAGCGGATGCCTTAGGTTAAAATGTTAAGGCAAACCAAAAAAACACCTATTTTGTAGGCAGAATCAAATTGTAACCATTAATAAATTATGACTATTAATAAGGGGAATGAAATTTTAGTAATTGGAAACATCTCATTTAAATAATAACAACTCTATCCACAAACAGCTACACCTTTCATTAAACATTTCAGCACATTGGTGACCAAAACAACCAGCTAATGTATACAATAAATGCACTGTCTCTTTGTGCTACGCATTACAATGTAACTCATTGACTGTGTGTGTCTCTTACGTGTTTGGAACGTAAATACCACGTGTATTCATTATTCTAACTAGCTGAACATGCATCGATGTTATGGAGGATGGGGACGCGCAATACTTCTGCAGCAAGGACGTTTGTACCAAAGAGAAAATATCCCAACCGAATTTGTTCAAGCGCAAGGTTTTGGCCCCTATTCATTAACGCCTGTCTGAAACAGGATATTTGCAGTCCAAAGAGCACACTGATGCAGGCAGACCACAATCTACTAGGACTGTTGATTTTTATGAAGAATTAGTCTTAATGAAATTTCTGAGCATCCTGCTGAAAAGAGCACGCGAGAATTGGTCACTACAGTTTAATTCGAACCAATCAGTATTTGAAAGGTTACTACACGAGCAACAGTTTACACCCTACCACGTCCATCAGGTGCATACTCTATTGCCACGCATGACTATGCTCCTCGTGTTGTTATTTGTCAATGGTTTTTGAGCAAATGTATTGACCCAAAACTTTTAACGAAGGTTTTATTTACCGACGAGGCTCACATTACAAGAAACAGCTATCGTAACGTTCATAACGAAAAACACATTTGGGCAGACGGAATCCTTCGTGCCATTAAACGAGAATCGTTCACAACCATAGTTTCAGGAAACATTTGGGCAGGAATTTTATAAGATCACGTACTGATGTTCGAGCTTCCTCCCAGGCTTAATGGCATAATCTACTTGAATTTTTTGAAACATGACCTCCGTACCTTGTTTGATGATGTACCTCTTCAGTTGCGCCAAAACATGTGGTTTATGCATGAGGGGCTCCCTGCACACTTTGTGCTGCAGTTCGTGAACACCTGAATTGAGACCTTTCCCAATCAATTGATAGGTCGGGGTGGCCCAGTTCCGTGGCCAGCAAGCGGTCACCAGACCTAAATCCTTTGGATTATTACCGTTTGGGGGACATTTAAAGACCTTAGTATACTCTTCTCCAATCGACACCGTTGAAGACCTACGATTAAGGATTATGAACGGAGTTGAAACGATCATACAGACTCCTGGAATATTTGAACGGGTCCGACAATCGATGAGAAGACGCATGGACGCGTGCAGTGGGAAAAACGGAGGTCATTTTCAACATCATCTTTAGCCTATGATTATCATTTGTAGGTGCT
>JABUQX010001687.1:72500-77500 GCA_015478945.1 Trachelipus rathkii | reverse complement strand
GCGCATCAGGTGTATATCCCCGCCTGAGGAAACTTAATTAAATTAATTACAAAGCACACCATTTGGACTTGCGTAAGAAACTTACTGCTCAAATAAGCTTTTAATGGGGCATTAACAAGCTAACTTTGTCAATCTGAATTGAATGGAGTTCCATGCACAAATTCTGCAATAACCACAATGCCCCATATTGCCCTGCTTTTTCACTACATTGTTAATAGAACTCAAACCGCTTTAAACTTTGTATTACGCACAGTTTGCCGTAATATTAAATAATGTTAATAACTTTTATGTTTGTATTCCGTAAAAAGTTAAAACTGTTCTTTTTTTTCACCAATTCAGCAAATTTAATTGCAAATTCTTGAAAAGTAAAACTGTGGGAAAGCGATAATGCCTACTAAACAAGTTTTTTATGTCGATGGAATTCACATTGCCAAAACCCTTAAAAACAGCTGCATTTCCTCTGAAATATCAAGGAGTTAAATATTTAAAGGTCGACCATACCTACTGAACAGTTTTATGGCGATGGAATGCGAGCGAGTGCGAGAGAGAAACTTTTAACAGCTCTTTCCTCTGAAAGGTTGGAATCTAAAATTTGAATTAGGATTTTAAACAATAATAAAGCGTTATTTAAAATGGACGATCTTAAAGTCTGCTAAAACAACTTGGCATTCAAGCAGAAGTTAGACTCTCCTTTAAAGAAAATCACAATGTGTCTGAATTATTCCTTGTTATTATATTTAGTTTGTATTCTCGAGCAGCCAGCTTGTATTAAAAGAGAGTTAGTGTACAATTTCTTGAAGAAGAAAATAGTAGATAAATGCATAAATATGAAATACATAAATACAAATCTTATGTAAAGCAGCTATACAAGAAATGCGAAGTGAGGAATCATTAGAAAAAAGTATTGAAAAAAACTAGACTAAAAACTATTTCTCCTCCTCCAACAAGAAATAGACTTCACGAAGAAAAAAAATCAGTATTGTCAAGCCATTATACTAGAAACCTTTATGAAATAATTGATAATATCATCATTCAGATGAGGGCAAGATTCTCAAATTTATCGGCCTTAAAACTCTTACAGTTAGGGAATTCCACAAAATTCTCTAACTTCCAAAACAAGTTTCCTGAAGAAGCCTTAGATTCTTTAATGGCCACATATGGTATTCTTTTTTGACAGATCATTTTTATGTAATGAATTAAAACGTGGACTTGTACCGACCCAAAAACAAAAATCCCGCTCAAATCTCTTTCGGGAACAAGGACATTCAAATCATAGTTTTAAAAAACCGAATCGTATAGAATGATTTACAAGATGGGTTTCCTGAATCTTACCGATATCTTATAGACTTTTTAGTCTGATCTCCACAATCTTCAGCCTCCAAATTCAAAAGACCCGACCCACCTCTAGAATTGAAAAGGAGTTCTTTGCTTGGCGCTCACGTATAAAGACATCCCTCCGAAGCACGATGAGTCAGAGCAGACAGTCAAATTTGGCCTAACTTTCCATAGAAACAGAACTATTAATTAATGGTATGAAAATATTATAAATAAGTTCGCAGAAGAAAAGGAAAGAAGAATTGATCTTCTTTTCAAGTAGTTGTTGAGTTGGTAGAGTACTTTACATACATTTGTATCCCATTTTATCCAGAATCTACTTTTATATATATAATATATATATATTATATATACGATATACTCTACTTACGTAATATATAATATATATATATATATAATTTACTCATAAGTTTCATAATATGTATACCCGTGATATATATATATCTTATTTGATACTATATGGTATTTATATTATGAACCGATTACCTAATGATAAATATCTCCTACAAGAATACGCCTATATATATATATAATATAATATATATATATATATATATATAATATATATTATACATTTATATATATATATTATAATATATATATATATATATATCTATATATATATATATATATATATATTATATATATATATATATATATATATAAGGAAAGATTTGAATGGTAAGCAACATATGCTGGTTGGTTTTTCGCATTTACAAAAGTAGTTACTAAATATATTATATTATATATATTATATTATATAAGATCAGTATATCAATGAACCTCTATTATATTAGTATTAAAAATCTATATTAATTATATTATGTCATATTATATTATATATATTATATTATATTATTATTACTATATATTATAATATAAGTGTTCTTATTGTTTATATCGTTATTTAACAATTATAATTATATATAATATATTATATTAAAATATGCACGTTTGAAATCATGTGTCCTCACTCGCTGTTACATATATATTATATGTGTATGTATTGCTTGTAATTACATATTTAATGGTGTGTTCATTTAAATAATCGTTATTATCCGTCTAGTTTGCCATTCCTGTAGCTTGAAGATGGAGTGCTACTCATATTCCAGAAACTTTGCTATAATAAAATTAATGAGACGCTTACTGCGTGCTTATTTAGTTTAATTCTCGATGAAAGTTAACGATTCCGAGAAGCTCGCTCCGGCCTCCGGCCTTCGGCTCGCGAATAGGCCTCCGGAAATAAAATCGACGCAACTAAATAGGTCTGGCAACTGAAAAAATAAATTATATAATATGTTTGGTTACGTTAAGTCTACTAGGTTATATACATAAATATAAAGTATATATAATATAATTATAAATATTATTATAAATAAAATAAATATTATTATATATATATATATATGATATATATATATAATCAGCATCTCAAATGAGTGAGATATATATACTCAATATTCAGGCTCCGGACATATGAAATATAATATATATTATATATATAGATAATTATAAATAAATAACTGAGCTTAGTATAGCATATATATATATTGTCATTTATTTTTATAATATTGTACTATAATATATATATATATATATAATCATTATATATATAAATACTAATATCATTATATATATATATATTATGAAGCGGTAGGTAAGTATAGTTGACTTAGAGGAACCACCTTTCAATAGAGGGTTGCTTGGTAAGTTTCGCTGTTTGAGAGTTGAAATAGCTAAGTTGTCACGATATAAATTGGTATCGATTTTCGTCCCTACCAAAGGGGGGGGGTCTGCTTTGGATCTCTGCTCAAACTCCAAAAGTAGCCTTGTTTGCGTTCGCGAGCCCCGCTTGTGCGACACCAGACGCCACGCAGGAGAGCTCCCTTTCCGACGAATTAAAATGCGCCCGTAGTGATACAAGTGCCGCGAGCACACCCCGCTCTGCGCACCTGGAAGGACGTTGGTCAGCTGTCAGTTGAGAGCCAGGTGTGCACACAATTAAAGCATACTGAGGGTAATAAGGCTAAATCGACCACTCTGTACTCTTATACGTTGCAGTTTGGTCTTTTCAACCTTGCAGAATGAGAAGCACAGTATAGGCCGTTTATCAGGTAATATGACCTGAAAAACAGTAAAGCAGGCTCCTAAGCAGAAGAACGAAACTTGATATTTAAGATGGGTGTTGTAATGATTGCTTAAGCTGTGTTGCGTCGTTAGCCACTCCATTTTTGGCACATGTTCCCAACTATGCTGGAAGTTGTCCCAATATGAAGGTGACTAGGTAAGTAGTTTGACTTGAGAAACACCTTCAATAGAGGTGTTGTCATAAATGATGTTCGCTTGTTGAGAGTGAGCGTTGTCGCGATGATTTGGCGTTTCGTCCCGGGGGGGGCTGCTTTGGACTCCTCAGTGGTGGTCGCAGGCCCCCTTCCACCAGACCCACAAATATATATAAATATATATATATATATATTTAATATATATTATTATATTAATTATATATACTAATATATAATATAAATATATATATTATAGATATATATATATATATATATAATTTAATATTATATATAATATATTATTATATAATACTATAATATTATATTATACCGTTTAATGCTTACAAAGTGGAAACTTTTGTTTTGTAAGTCTGAAAATTAATATCTAAGGAGATTTCAATAAAAGTTTTTCCTAGATTTTCATTCGTAAATATTAGTTTAATTGAACGTTTAATCCTGCTCGGTGTGTGACGGTGTGTGAAAACAGTAAAAAGGTTTATATGTACAAAATTTTAATAAAGGTATGCGATTCTCCTTTCCCCTTCGCATGAATTTCCCAATTTTATTTTTTTAAGGAATGTTTGTGAAATAAAACAATATCATTCTAACTCAGCCACAGATCATTTCGAATTATTGTTTATGCTGCTGTAAGGAAAAGCGTTACAGTCACCATTGATAGCACACACACAATAATAATATTATATAATATATATTATATATATATAATTTTATATTATAATTTATTTATATTTAATATTTTTATATATTATAATATATATATTAACTTATATATATTAATAATTATATATATATATTATAAATTATATATATATATTTATATATATATATATATATATATATATATATTATAAATATAATATTAATATATATATATATATTAATTATTATATTATTGATTTATTCAAATAAGTTCTTTCTTTAATTACATCTTATCTAATTGCCATTAATATGCAATATTTAAACACCTATTTATATATATATATAATATATATTATATTATATTTATATTTATATTATATATATATATATATATATAATATTATATATATATATATTATAATATATATATATAATATATATATATATTAATATATATAATATATATATATATATATTATTAATTATATATATATATATCAATATATATATAAATATATAATATATATATAATAATTATTTATATTACATATATATATTATAATATTAATATATATATATATATATTATATATATATAATATTATATATAATATATAACATTTTTCTCCTCATTGCCTCCCCATTTTTTCGGTTCACGAGCCGCTACTTTGATTATTATAATATATATATATAATATATTATATATAATATATATTATATATAT
>JABUQX010001687.1:55000-70000 GCA_015478945.1 Trachelipus rathkii | reverse complement strand
AAACTCAAATTATTAAGCAAAGTTCTTCTGGAATATGGTAATCATCCCATCATTACAAGTCTATACAGGAAATGGCCAAATTAGAAATAAAACGATATTAATAGTATAAAGCAGAAATATATAATAAACAATTAAACAAACACATAAATTAAACAAACAAATAAACAAACATAAAACATGACATATGCAATATATTAATATAATATAATATAATAAATATAATATAATATAATATATATAATATAATATAATTATAATATAATATAATATAATATAATATAATTATATATGATAAATAATATCAATCTTAATATAATTATACATATTTAGTAACTACTTTTTAATAAATGCGAAATAAATACCAACCACACAAGTTGCTACCATTCTAAATCTTTCTACTTTATATATTATATATATATATATATATAATATATATATATATATATATATATATATATATATATATATATATTATATAATAATTATATATATATTAATATATATAATATATATGCTGTATAAAAAATTGTATACTTTATATATATATATTTATAAATGCAATATTATATATAAGAAATATATATTACTCGCTATATTGAGGATGATAAGATATAACGAAATATATAAAGTAGAGTAGATTAAAAGGTTTTTAATAGATTTATATAGTACTTATATTGTAAATAAAAAATAATATTAGAAGTAGTAGAAAATATATAGATATTGTACATATATCACTAGAAGAATTAAAAAAATATATATAATAATATATAAAATATAAATACTATAAATAAAAAACTAACTCTCGTAATAAATTAAAAACTATTATCATAAACTTAAATTAAGCGAGAAGCACAATGTATATTGTCGCGACCAACAAGAGAAAAAACCAAACCCAAAAGACACTACCCAGACAATCACACTCTTATTCGTTCTACTTCTCTTTTTCGACCAAAAAAATAAGCACTATGTTAATAAAGATTCTCATCCTGATAGCATTACCTAAAAAAAATATCACAATTTTTTAACAATCATAAAAAATATTTTATCAAAACCCCAAGACATAAACATTCAACCCTGTACAAACTAACAAAAAGGAGCAATGAATTGAGCAAAAAATTCACAAAAATTCACTTTTATATTCTGAGGTAACGAAGAAATTATTTATCTAACTTTGCTCTAATTTACGCCTTGTTATTCACCCAATTATTCATAAAGCCATAGATAACTTTCATCTATTAAAAAGTAAAAAATACAAGAAGCTTCAAACCAATGACATTACAAATGCAAAGCAGTATAATCACCCTACAAACACAGACTGCACTTGAATATCAAATTCTGCAATCATAATTTAAACACAAAAGAAAAGGAAATCATCAGTTGCAATCTAAATAATTATGTGATGTGATATACCCCAGATCTAACATGGTCCAAATTTAACTCCTTAAACAGACACACATTTACCAACTGTTAGCTTGCCACCCATAAACAAAAAAAAATACAAAAAGCACATCACCATGAAATACTAGGTAACAATGTGAAGCTTCTGAAGAAATATAAAGACATATGGCAGATTAATGGAAGAATTCCCACAACTTCAACAAAACAACCCTCCTACCCTGACGAATACGGAAAAGCATATGAGAGGAAGTGGTGAACAAAAAACACCTCGTTTACAATTCACCAAAACAACACACGTCAATACCAATATAATATACAATGAACCAATGCTTCGAATCACTCAAAAAAACCATACTCGACGACAAATATATATAAGAGGAATACATACTTAAATTTAAACACAAACACCGATATATTCAAATCAATAACCAATCTACTCCATCTATCACCAACCCATTCTGTTCCAAATTCTTCACTCAACGAAATATTATACTTCGAAAATTCACAAAATCATATACCAATAAAAAAAATCACCCAGCTTCTTCCAGAACAACATTTCTAACCTCACAAAAATTAAAAGCACATTTGAGGACAACCGCTTATTTCAATTCTTTATAAAAACAATTAAAAAATCTATGGGTCAACTCAGCTATTATGCGCCCACCAATACTGGAAAAAAGCCATCACCATTAATTATAGGCATAGCCATTTAAAACCCAAATTAAAAACAAATCTAGGCTTCCACATCGAAGTTTACAAATCTGCACATCAGTACCATCTCTAGTATCCCTCTGATTCCCTCCTTGTGATAAAGACTAAAGTAAGAAGATCAATAAACTCTCTCTCATACACAACCCCATACTTTCACTCTATAGCAGCCAACAATATGTATCTTCATTTTGAATACTCTGGCAAAAATTAGAAGATTTTTTTACTTGTGAAATATTAATGAGTACAAACACACTTATTAATAAAATATATAACAAAATATTTTAGGAAAGGTAATTTCTGAAGAGGTAGTAAAAGTAAATACAATATGAATAGAGGAATATTATGTTTTCTACTTCAATCACTATTACTATTATACAGATTACTAATAAATCATCATATACATATAAGCGAATAATTAAACTATTAAACGAATACAATCATTAACTCCACTAATTATCTTCAGTCTCATTCACGTGCTATCTTCTCAATATATATTAAAAAGTGAATAATAATAAAATACTCCTCGCCTAATAAATAAATAAATAATATAATAAAATATTTAAATATATAAAATACAAATGAATAAAAACATCATTAAAATCGTATAATGATAAATAATTAGATTTGAAGTAATAATCGAAATATCTGTTTTAAAAAATAAAATAAAATAAATACTTGGAAAATAGAAATGTAATTATGAATGAAGTTCTACAAAAAACATATATATATAATATAATAAAATGAATTATAAAGTAGAATACCCAAAAATATCAGTATAAAATTTAAGGATTTAGTAAATGGTAAAACATATAAAAAAAGGATAATATATAATAGATAATATTACATATACATTATAAATATTAATAAATCATACATATAATATAATTTAATAAAAGTATAAATATAATATAATAAAAAATTATGTAATATTTTAAATAAAAAACTTAGAAAAATAAATAAATAATAATAAATATATTAAAAAAATATATTCACATATATATAGTATATACAGTAAATAATAATAAATAATATATAGTAAATATTGATAATATTAATTATTTAAAGTGTATGTGTGTGCGTGTGTGCATGTGTAAGATTTTTAAAATTTTATGGTCTTAATAAATGGTCTGATAGCTCTTTCCTTTGTTTTGGCTCTGTAGGAAAAGATAGATTTAAATTTGTCTTGCTTTTTCATTTTTTATCGAAATATTATAAAATAACAAAGGCTATTTAACATTTTAAATGAAATTATATTATGTAAATGAAGATAAATAAACTTAAATAAAAATTAATTTTTCTAAAAAAATAAATAAATAAAGTAAGAGAAATAAAAATGTAAATAAAGTTTTTCATTTGCATATTTAAAACATGATTAATTGCCAAGCTTATGGTAGGAGAAAAGAAGAAATATATAATATATATATACAATATAAATATATGTTATTATATATATTTATATTATACATGTTAATAATTATTTCTCTACAATATGATACTGGTCTTCATATAAAAAGTAAGTATATTAATTATAAAATATAAAATAGAAATAATAATTATTGAAAATAAAAAAGAAAATAATGATAATAAATAAGTTAATGTAAAAAAGCTTATAAAATATAAAATAATTTTTTGATATATTATAAAATGTAAATATAATATAAAAATATAGATATATAAAATATATAATTAAATAGATAATATAGTAGAGTATATTAATTAATAATCTGAATTAATGATATAAGTTTTGGAAGAGAAGTGAAACTTGACATTAGATAATATAAAAATATAATAAATAAATAAAAAATAAAATAATAATAAATAATATATATAATACTAATTAATATATATAATATTAATATATATATTTTAAATTTGTCTTTTTATATTTTAGTAAATGAAGAAATGGTAAAAATAAGAATTTTGAACTTGAGTTTTCTAAAAGAAAGAAAAAAGTTTTAGAAAAATTTAATAAAATTATCCTAAATCAAAATAATAGGTAAAATATTAATAAAATCAAGAATTAAAAATTCTCTAAATATATATTAGTATGTAGTATAATTGTTAGTATAATGCCATGCCAACAGTATAATTATATATTTCTTGTTATTTCCCGATCTTCTACGTTTGTCCAAAGGTAAGATGAGATCTTTTTTTTAAGCTCACTTAAAGAAGATTGCTTCTTTAGATTGAGATAGAGTAGATAGAAGTATAATAGAGTATTAAGTGAATAAGAGAAAGGTGAAATCTTAAAAAAGAAAAAAGTTTTATAAAACTTAAATAAAATTTATAAGTAATTTAGAAATGAATTTAATAAAATTTTCCTAAATCAAAATAATAATTTGTGAAGTTACCCTGCAAGTACTTAAAGCATTATAAAAAAAATGAAAAAAATGGGTTATCTGAAAAGTACAGAAAGCTATATAAAAGAATGATAAATTTAGAAAAATGAAAAAATGTACCTAAATCAAAATAATAAATGTGATGATACAGAAAAATACTAATAAAGTATTAATTTACTAACTAACTTACCTATAGGTTCTATATCACAAGATTCTAATGTGTGTGTACATCCAGAGCTATGTGTTATAGTCTTGTTTTTTAACTCTGTAAAGGGATATAAAATATCAATAAGAGAAACACCTATTGTATAATTTTGTATTTTGTCAGACCAATAAATAATTTTTTTTTTCTCTCTCTTTCTCTCACCTGAATTATTTTTGCTTCTTTCCGGATTTGTAGACATTGTTATATCACAATTACTAGAATTAGAATCACTAACTTATTCTTCTGGATAGGGGTTCCAAGTGTGGTCGCCTAAACTTTAATTAACTTAAAATTCAACTTCTCCCAACTCCCCTATTTTTTTAGATGGTACTATAATCTACCTGTGGGCGTACCAATTAATATTAAAGACAACAAGATATTAAAAGCCAATGCTGATAAAAGGAGTGAGAATAAATGGATGACACTTTAGAAATATCCTATATAAGGTAAGTGTAATTATGAGTATAAAAGAAAATGTAAGATCAATTTCATAAATTAATAGGTACTTTAAATGATAATGCTATTTCTATTCTCGGTTATATTGTTATATCACAATATAGAATTAGAAATACTATATTTGGTAACTAATAATAAATTATTGTAATTAACCGTAGTAATACTCAACCACAAAATAACATACTATTTATTTACAATGATAATGATACTTAAAATTGCCACTATAAAGGTCATGTTTATATTAGTATATTTTTTTTCAGTATATTATTTTATTACAGTGTGATATTCTATTTTAGGAGAAGAGTTGAACGGCTTACCGCTCTCTTAGGCCTGCGGTTACCAATATAAAGTCAAATATATATCTATTATGAGAAGGAACACGATAAGTAGGAATATGCTTAATAAGAATTTTATTAAATCATAAGATAAATGCTAAATAAGATATATATAAATCATCTAATCATATTCTTTCACTCAAACCTTTGCATATATATAACAAAAGACTGGGAAAAAAGGTTAAGAGCTGGTAGACGTAAACATGCAGCCGGAATTCAGAAAAACAAATTGGAAGGAAATAGAACACGAGCGAGAACGATTCGAAGAGATAAAAGAATAAAAGCCCCAGCTATAATACCTCCCCCTTTAATACCTTTGGTAGAATAGTGAAAGAACTATAGTCGCAAAGTCAGAAATTAATCCGCACGTTTAGAGCTTCTACGGCCGGAGCGACTCGAGCAAGGACCCCCTCAATCTATTCGAGTCATCCCTTAACGGTCAATTTGGGGTTGCAGACGACCACAACCCAATACCTCCCTTTTACTAAGATAAAACTCCGACCATTTTCACCTCGCACTTTTATGCACCTGTCTTTCTACTCTGAAAATACTTGCTCATTTCTTTCCTCCAAAGATTCATTGAAACTGGAAACTGGGGATATGACCACTTTTTCTTCATGTTGTTAACCTAACTCAGCATACACACACATAGTCAGTGGAAAATGATGCTCGTGGCAAAAAAAAGAAGCACACTTCAGTTAAAAAGCCCAAAACTAAACAATAAGAATTACAAGTGCACTAGTATGTAATAGAAACAGCAAGAACCTGGAAAAACTAATTCATCCATCCGTATAAGAATACCGAAAACCAAGACCAATCCATCTCATAAAAGTAGTCGTTTATTCGTTTATTTATATTCATTTAATATACTAAATATCTCTGAAAATTACAAGATTAAAATCATGACAAAAACTGTCCCAACGAATGTCACAACAAAATAACAAAATTTAACATATCCTCAAATAAAAAAAATATAATCTATCTTACTCACACCTAAGACACCCCTAAGATTGCCCCATGAAAAAAATATATTAGAACACATGATGTGAAAAAAAAATGAATATAAAATAGAATAGTTTATACTCTACTGATATTCCTATACACTCATAGATAAAAACTAGCTGATATAACTGGAAAACAAAACAAAGGAAAGTATAACAAAATTAGTACACACTATACAATGAATAATAAGACTCCTTTCGCACGTTATCACAATAGAAATTTTGTGAGTGCAACAAACGGACAAGGAAGTAATTTATTTGGCTTGATGAAAATTAATGAAATTTAACTTGACGACCACAGCCACCCTCTACCTGGCCATATACAAGCTTTGGAACCAATACTTGTTAATCAGGTTGCATCGATATATTAAGATCTAACATAAAAACTTCACACACGAAAAAAAAGAAGCACACACACTAAAACTTTGATATATTGATGCGCAGCTCACACTCACATCATAACTAGTACTCTTAATCTACGTGTGATAACACCACACTTTATTCAAAGAACCCACTCACTATGTATACAACCACCAACTGCTATAGAATGGATCTACCCACAGTCGTATATAACCAAATCCATACTCAAACTCAACAATCAAACATAATTCACCACACAAAACCAAATCATCGGCAGTATCAGCCACCAACTAAACAACGTACTTCGATATCTCCATATCACACACAAACTAGCACCAATCACCACACCCTGCAACAGCCACACCTCGTATAAATATTTCTTTAACCAAAACTCCAAATCCAGTAGATACAAAATTACACAAATAACCAAAGAATCGTATTATATACACAATACCTGCCAATAATAAATAAAATAAGTTAGGATAAAATACAAATTATAAAACTAAGATAATAATTAAATAATATATAGAAAAAAAATTTAATAAAAGAGAATGAATAATATGTACTAATGAAAAATAAGATAAAATATAATATAATGAGAAAAAAGATTAAAAGATACATTAAATAAAAAGGAATAAATAATATATAATCTATGAATCAATTATTATAAAATAATAATAAGACAAAGAATGAGAAATAAGATGAGATAATATAATAATAATATATAATAAATAATAAATAAAGTTAAAAAGTGTTGTTTTATGTAGAGTGAATGAGATAGATTGGAAATAATAAAATAAATTATCATTGAAATAAATAAATAAATAAAAGAAAACCATGCACGAATTTATACTCTCATAACTGAAATAAAAAATATTATTTAAAGTATAAATAGATTATATAAAAAAAATAAAACTAGAAAATATTTAAAAAACCGATGTAAACACATATTCAAATCAAAACAAGCACTGAGAAAGATAAAGAAAAAGCGAAAAGATGTATTAAAAGACAAGAAAGCAGAATAGAGAGAGGGATTGATTTTGCGATCAGAAAAGAGCAAATATCGAAGGAAAAGGAAGTATAAACAACACTAACGAAATAAAAAATCTAAAGGTACACTACAAAACTGACGAAATGAATAAAACACAGAGGAATTAATAAGAAATGATGAATAGATTAGCTTCAACAAGAGTTCATATTAGATTAAATTAGCTAAAAAATAAAAAAAAACGGAATCTAAGTAAATAATTAATTCAAGCACCAATTGGAATAAAAGATGAGAAGATAGACATGTGTCATGTGAACTGTGGATATTAACTTTTGGACTAAATAGTACACTAAAACTGAAAAGTGTGAGATGATATTTTACGTTGAAGAAAATGAAATATTAATATATAATAAGAAAAAATAATAAAGAATAGTAAAAAGAAAGGACACAGAATTAGAATAACTAGTTAAAAAAATAATAAAAATATAAATAGTAGTAAAAATATAGATATAAATTAAAAAAATTTCAAAATGCAAAACAATTTAGTAATATAACTATATTATATACCTTACATTGATTAGCTACTACATATATTATAATTCATATTTCAACCATATCTATATTAGCTTTAATTTTTCACTCCCCTCCCCCTTACGTACTCTATATATATCATACCCTCCCTCTCATTCAACCCCCCATCCTCTCACCCCACCTTATCTACGTTCATTCACTCGTCTACTCAGTTATTCGAATATTGAATAAATATCAATATATATATATAGCTAAAAATATATAAAATTAAATTCATAATAATTATCTGACTAGCTAAATATATTAAATTTAATATAATAATATTATATAATACCTAAGTTATATACATATATATTTAAAAAATAAACCAGTTTAAATATAGAATAATAAAATCATAATAAGATATTTATATATAGAGACATATAATATAAGTTAGGCAAAGAGATATCTAATACACAGACAGAATATATATTAGCTATTCAAAATTATAACTGATCCTATAATATAATGAATATAAAAAGACAGTGAAAGTCAGTAATAAACGTGAAGTAAAAATAGTATCCTATTTTATAACTATTTAAAATATTAATTAATTAATATATAGTTCAAAAAAAATAAATTAAAATGGATATAAATAAATATAATATAATAATGTATATTTATATATATATAATATGAATTTATAGTAAATTGATATAGACAAAATTGGCATCTAAAGCTTATTCCAAAAATATATATATATATGATAAAGAAGAGAGAGATATAAATAGATATCAACTTCAAACAATAAACATTTTATTTCAGTTCATTCTCAGAGTCTCTTTTCTCATATGCAAATAGAGAATAATTCATAATAAAAATGCTTTTGTAAATGAATTATAAATACCCTCTTAAAAAAATATTAAATAAATAAAAGTTAACAAGAGTAAGAGAAAGAAAGTAAAATTGCAATTATGGTTTTCACCCATTCTGGTTTCTGGTAGACTAAGTGTTAATTAGTCTACGTTTTTTAGACTCTCCATTTCATACCGCGAGTAACCAACCATTTTTTTTTTCATACCATGATGCAGAAAATAACGAAGTTTGCTTTTAATATTTAAATAGGCAAACATGTCTAAAAATATAATGGAAGTATCAATAAGAATTTTACATACTGAAAAATCTTTTTTTTTTTTTTGCGAAAACTTTTTTATTTCTTAAACAGTTACAATATAACTTGGAGAAATAATATAGTAGGAGAATATGTACATTTTTTGTTAAATAACTTTATAAAATAAATAAGTTGGCAACCCTCGGCAACGCCAACGAGATAACAACACTAGCGCATGCTCTAAACAGGTTTTAGGAAAAATTCACTCTCAGTTATATAGGTGGTTTTTTTTTTTTTTTTTAGCAAAGAGTGTATGTGCTTTCCGAAATAATATAACATTTTTATTTATAATTCGTGGACATTGTAATTAATAGCAAAATGTCGAAATCTTTACGACAACAAAAATTTCTAATCGGACATTGCAAACATCAAATAACAGGTAGCAAGTTACCATCGAAGGGAGATTGATTACATACTTTGCTTTATAACAGGCGAGTTGTCAAACTTAATTTTAATGAAAGTGCAAAGCTTGTCGTGGACGAATGCTTGATTTATTGGAGGAAAGCAAAAATTCATGCACAAGAACCTCATAAATGTTATGGTAAATTGAAGGCATTATATGATACATAGCAGAATTTGATCAAGACAAGAATAAATGTATCAATATCATCCTAGAGAAACAACAAGAATTTTCTAATAATTTGTAATATCTCTTTGACATAGCACATCAGAATGCCTTGCAAATGATCACAATTAAAGAAGATTGGCAATTTCAGATCAAACAACGTGAAAAGGGACGACCAGGTTCGATGGCCAGCGTCGATAGAAAATTATATGTATTGAAAGAAGATGGTTGCAGAGATTTGAAAAGGAAAGAGTAAGAAAAAGAAAAGTTTAGATGTCAACTCTCTAAAGAACCTAATGCATCACATGGTTTAAAAATTTACATAACAAGACTACAAGACAAGCATAATGAAATTATATTAATTTGTTTAGTTCCTCACGAGGGAATAATGTAACGAATGGAGAGAGAGAGGAAAAGCAAATACTTATACATCAACGAGGAAAAAAGGCCAGTGTAATATGCTTATATAATCAAACAACATAAGATTTTACTATCTGTTTCTAGATCTTCGCCACACTCTATTTTGTGCGATGTCTAGTTACCTTTCTGATCACTGCCAGTCTTATTTATTACACAGAATCTATTTGGACTAGCACACTTATAACGGGAAATCTGTCTATACTAATTGAGAAAAGTTGATAAAGAACAACTAAAAAATAGAAAAGAGCTTGAATATAATTTTTAACTCAGTCACCAACCTGATATAATTATAGACATTTACTAGTTACAATAATTAGTAATAAATGTTAATATATTTAAGTGAACGAGATATTCAGTCATCTTAAATAAAATATAGGACGCTTATGAGGATATAGCACTTTCATTATAGATTTATCAGTTAAGATACCCTAATATATAGATATGCTGTCATTACACTAAAAATTTAAAAACGAACTACCAGTTCGAAAAACATACGGAAAACTAAAATAAAGAAAAACACAATATACTCACATACGGAACACAAACGGGAAACTTCTATGCGCCTATATTGAATACAAAACTTTGTAAATGCACCATTCAACTATTGGATAGCGAAATGATTACAAGATATATTATAGTAAGGCTGAAAGTAAACCTAATAAGTAGAAAATGATTAATTGGCTATATATAAATATTTAATATCATGTTTATAATTAATATGATAAGAAATAAAATAACATTAAGAATATTAATATAGGTATATAATATATGTCCCAAGATTTATGAGCAATCACAGCTAAATATACCACGACGCGTGTATAATAAATATGTCCTATCCCGTGCAATTTAATTGCACAACATAGTCGATTGATGCGAATATAGATGTACTCATGATGCTACTTCAAAATAGGTAATCTCGGAAAAAGTAAAAAACACCAAAAAGAGCCTAAACCCTATGAGTATATAGACCCTAAAATATGCCTTTACCCACAGCTTTAAATACAGAAATGATATGGAAAATAGTCTAAATAAGGCTGACACTAAACCCCGAAATATTAGAAAAATTTAATGGATCATTTATGTACCGAGACATACTTACCAACCAATTAGTATACCATTGTTTAGGTTTCAGTGTGAAGAAAAATTTATTTTGATAAAAAAAAAAACTCTATTAAAAACTATATATTTCTCTCACAGTGAAATTATAAGCTCTCAGAGCAAGAATAAAGTTTGTACAAAATAGAGAGGATCCCTTAAGATAATATTGGGGAGATATGGTATGTGTTTTAAATTTGTTAATTATGTTTTTTATTCTGGAATATATTTTTCATGTACTTAGCATACGAAACAAAAAGTAGCTGATCTTATTCTTTCATATAGAAATCCAAATTAAAATTCTTAAAAATTCTTTTAATAATTGAATATTTATTTCATTCAAAAAGAATTTCAGTTAACCATATATATAGACTCTTGACATATTCATCACACTCTATATACGTGTAAAATGTCTTTCAAAGTCAACAAAGTAAACTTTATTGATTTGGGAATATATTTTCAAGCGCTTTTGATTATTTTATTTGAGATAATATTTTACTAAGATAATTTTTTCCTTTATTTTTTGCAATTTTGTAATGCTCTTTATATATTTTCTGTTATGTAATAAAATGATTTTATTCCCTTTAAAAATCAATACATAGGATAGTTAACCTCCTTTTTTAAAACATACTATAATATGAGCGAAAGTTTCAGAAATAACGTAAGTAATTATAGCATTAATTATCTAGTATAATAAGGACTTTTAATTTTGTTAAATATATATAAGAAATAACAACTAAAGATTGTATATTGACCCTATGTGAGGAATCGCAATAACCAAGAGTGAATAGAGAAAAAGATAAATAGAATAAATAATAAAGAAGATAATATCATAGTAATCAGTAAAAATATAAGAGTATATTAGAGTGAGAAGTTAGTTAAGGATATTGACATAATAAATTTTGTCATATGGAAGACTATCCAATAGATTTAATCATCATTGAAATAAATACCCATACATATACCCATGTTGAGGGGCACTGCATAATAAATTTTGTCATAGGGGGGCTATCTATAAGTTTAATCACCATTAAACTATCCATACGCATTCCCATTTATTACAAACATATTAATGGGTCATTGCATAACAAACTTTGACACAGGGGAGCATTCGCTAGATTTATCATCAGTGAAATGCCCGTACACATATCTATAGATACCCATCATGTTGATGGGCATTGCATAACAAATATCATAGGGGTGGCTGTCCTATAAATTTAATCATCATTAAAATGCCCATACACATACCGATGTTTGCCCATACAATCATACTGATGGGCATTACATAACAAATTTTGTCATAGGAGAGGTTATCCTATTGATTTAATTGATCATTGAAAAACCCATGAGCATAGTTTACATTTACCCATATTATGAATATGCGAGAGTAGAAAAAAAACCAGTCCCGATTTCACACACTTAAAAACTAGGGATGTTCCTCTTTAGCTATAAGTGCGTCTGGGCTGTAAAGGTAAAGAAATCAGTTAAGATAAAAATTAATTGTGAGCAACACCAATGAAGTTCCTGTGATAACTCACTATCCCATGTGGACCGGTGCTGGATTGCGATATACCGCATTTGAAGAGCTGCCAAAATTTTAAACACGGTTTTCTTCTTCTCTGCCATAAGACGTTAACAAATCGTTTACTTGGTTTATAAAGTATTTAAACAACCGGTTCGTTTTCTTTAAAATGTTTCAATAACCGGTGCGTTTTCAAAAAATGTTTCAATAACCGGTTGGTTCCTTAAAATGTTTCAATAACCAGTCGCTTTCTTGAAAAGTAAAGTTCCAATAACCGGTTCGTATTCTTGAAAATATTTCCATGAAATAGACCGTTCGCCTTTCTTAAAAATTGTTTCAAAACGATTCGTTTTTAAAAATGTTTCAATAACAGGAGTTCTTTCTTTAAAATATATGTAGTTCCTCACACTAGACCGGTTCTTTACGTTATCTTAAAAATGTTTCAATAAAAGGTTCGTTTCCTTAAAAATGTTTCAATAACCGGTTCTTTATCTTTTAAAATTTTCAATAACCGGTTGTTTTCCCTAAAAAAAATAGATAACCGGTTCGTTTTCTTGAAAATGCTTCAATAACCGGTTCCTTTTCTTAAAAATGTTTCAATAATAGGCTTGTTTTCTTAAAAATGTTTCAATAGCAGGTTCGTTTTCTTGATAAAAAGATTTCAATGACTGGTTCGGTTTTTCAAAAAGGCTTCAGTAACCGATTAGTTTTCTTAAAATGTTTTCAGTAACCATTTGTTTAAAAGGTCTCAATAACCGGTTCGGTTTCTTATAAAGATTTTAATAACCGATTCGGGGGGAACCGATTTTTAACTACTACTGTATAAGTAGTAATAAGATTATAATAACCGATTCGCGGGAACCGATTTTTAATTACTACTGTTTAAGTAGTAATAAGATTTTAATAACCGATTCGCGGGAACCTATTTTTAACTACTACTGTATAAGTAGTAACATAAAATTCGAGTCTGATGGTTCTGTTCTAATTTCTGGGTTTAATGCAGGACTGCAAAACCGGTAATTTTTTTTACCGGCTCTAGCCCCATTTTCATTATTCTAGAATAACCGGGTTATGTATCGGCTCCGCCATTTTAAAACTGCCTGGTTAAGGCTCCGGCTCCGGCTCCGGCTCCGGTTCCGGTTCCATTAATTATTACGAAAACAAATATTGGCTATTTCGGCTATTTATTTAGATAGAAATTTACTTATTATAAAATTTCCTAGTTAATAAGAACATATTATTTTGCTAGAGAAGTATCCTACCATGTTTATTAGTTTATATAGTTAAAATGCTGGTTAAAAAGCATATCAACTAGCATTCCAACTATATAAACTAGTAAACATGGTAGTTTATATAGTTAAAATGATAGTTAAAAAGCATATTAACTAGCATTTCAACTATATAAACTAGTGGTAGTTTTATAGGTAAAATGATAGTTGAAAATCATATTAAATAGCATTACAACTATATAAACTAATAGACATGGTAGTTTATGTAGTTAAAATGCGTTAAAAGCATATTAACTAGCATTTCAACTATATAAACTAATGGTAGTTTATATAGTTAAAATGCTAGTTAAAAAGCATATTAACTAGCATTTCAACTATATAAACTAATTGACATGGTAGTTTATAATAGTTAAAATGCTGGTTAAAAAGCATATTACTACGTAAATATCTATTGGCTAGTTAATATATTTAAAATGCTAGTTAAAAAGCATATTACTACGAAAATATCTATTGGCTACTTTGGCAAGTTACTTAGTTAGAAAGCTAGTTAATATCAAGCACAAAAAAATAGTTCCTAAGTGCAATAGGTCCAAGTCACTTTCAATAGTCCATAAATGCAAGTTTGGGCAGGCACGCCCAACATTTTAGGAAACAGGTTATGCACGTTTAGTTGGCTTGGGTATCTCCATCTATTT
>JABUQX010001687.1:25000-27500 GCA_015478945.1 Trachelipus rathkii | reverse complement strand
AAAAAATCTCGCAGTCTAAACAGAACCCCAGTTTCATGAAGACCGCCTTGCAATATTTTGTGAATGTGAAATTTTAAAGACATTTTTTTTTATGCTAAGGCCAAGGATGTTTATATTGTCAACAGGAGAGACGAGAGAACCGTCGAAAGAGATAGGAAAGTTAGAAGGTGTTTTAGAGAGGGAGATTTGTAGAAGTTGAGTTTTTAAAGAATTGAATTTCACAAGGTTGAGACGCAAGATCCCAATCGGAAATTCTATCCAGATCAGCGAGAATAGAATCGGAAAGATTAAGACGAGAGGCAATTCTAGAAGTAAAAAAAGGAACAGAATTGAAATGAGTTGAAGAATGAGGGGTCGAGTCATCGGCATATGAGTGGATAGAGTTAGATGTGCAGGTGAGAAGATCATTAATGAAAAGTAAGAATAAAGTATAGGAGATAATATGTATATATATTCTTTCTTTCTTTCTTCACCTTCCTCTTTGCCCCAAGATTGGGGGTAAGGTGCTGTTACAAGCACGGAAAAGAAAAGCAGTAGGAGAACATGACAAACGTCGAAAAGAAAGCCCAGCCTTACCGCCCCCTCTGTACCATTAATTAGTGAGAGCTCGTCACAGACAGAAAATCCACCCTAGAGCATCATGGGACCGCGACGGACCCTCACTATGGTAAATCGTCAATGTAAGGGTTCATCCCCTGGCCCAGGTGGGCCACAACCATGCCCCCATACAAAACCCCGCCATTCTCTCCTATCATGCACCTTTATTCTCGCCTCTGCCAAACTCACATTTCTCTCCTTCAGACATTCGTTCACCGACTCAATCCACTTTCTCTTCGGTCTCCCAGCCGGTCGGTTCCCAACACACTCGCCACTATACATCCGCTTAACCAACCGACTATCATTCATCCTTTCCATATGACCAAACCATCTCAACATACTTTCATTTATTCTCTCATTTACCCCTTTCTTCACACCACACAACTCTCTAATACGTTCATTCCTCTCTTTATCAATTCTTCTCACACCTAGCACACCCCTAAGATTGTCCATCTGAACACATTGAACTTTAGATCTATACTTCTTATTCCAGACCATAGTCTCACTACTATACAATAACACAGGTAACAACATACCCTCATGTAAGACCCTAGCACACTCAAGACTTAGTCCCTTGCATTCACCAACGATTTAAATTGCACCAGCCCACCTTCCCTGGCCATTCACCAACTTTCTTACTACAACTCTGCATCGTCCCGTTTCCCTTCTCATCCAACATATACCCCAAATATTTAAACTCAGACACTTGTTCCAGCTGCTCACCATCTAACATAACTTCACACTGAGGAGTGTCCTCACTCACAACCATAACCTTACTCTTATCCACGTTTACTTTCAAGCCCCTCCTTTTACATACCCTGCCAAATCTCTCTATCAATCCTCTCAAACTTCTTCAGATTCGCCACAAAGAACCAAATCATTCGCATACAATAGGTAGGGACCCTCCACTCATCTCCATTCTCCACCATTCTAACACCATTTCCTGCCATCCCCACCTCGAATTCTTTCATAACCCCATCCATATACAAATTGAATAACCAAGGAGACATAACACAACCCTGTCTTACTCCGCTATTAATCCTAAACCAATCACCATTGACACCATTTATTCTTACACACGCTTCACTATCGTCATACATACTTTTGATTCCATTCAGAAGCCTACCACCAACACCATATATCACTAACACCTGCCATAAAGCTTCCCTATTAACTTATCATACGCCTGTTTGGCAAATCCATAAAACCTAAATATAATTTATTCTTCTTCTCCCTCATTTTCTCAATCATTTGTTTCAATGTAAGATTTGATCCACACATCCTCTTACCACTCCTAACGCACCTTGTTCTTCACCAATCAGTCCTTCAGTCACTCGACGCACTCTTTCGACCAAAATCCCAGCATATACCTTCAACACTCAATAAACTTTTTCCCCTATAATTTCTACAGTCCCCTTTTTCTTCTTACCCTTAAACAGGGTACTATTGGACGCTCATCCTCCAACTCCCTATGGAACTATACCCTCCAATAAAACGCTTTAATTACAACAAACTCCAAATCCAATCAAATCACCTCTCGCCTCCGCCTCTTGATCAATTCACTTAAGTAATTCATCTATACCTGCGATTTAACCATTCTCAACTTCCACCCTAACCCATTACCGTCCTCTTAACTAATAACCTCATCCCAAAATACCTATTCCTGTCCTTGCCCATCAAAACCGCACACATTCACTAACACCTCCTCATTACTGTTATATTGGTGCAGATTTTCGAAGTGTTCTTATCCACACTCCCCTCCACATCCCAATTTCATCAGTTACAAGCATGACCATCCTATCAAATTATTCTACAGATTCCCCTATTCTCTTCTTACCTTCGCGCTTCCTTCCATAGAAGAGCTTCCTATTTCTTGGTATGTCCTCATTCAATCCTCCTTCCA
>JABUQX010001687.1:12500-15000 GCA_015478945.1 Trachelipus rathkii | reverse complement strand
TGGGGAGGTTCCGGTGAGACCTTTTTTTTTGGATAGGGTTGAGGCTAAGACTTAGAGACTTATACTGTCCCCTACCTTCTGACTTAATTGACCCTCTTTCTCTGCGACGCGACATTGGCCCACTATCTCTTTTCTATAGCTATTACAAAGGCAGGTGCTCGAGGAAATTGACCTCTCGCATTCCTCCACCATTGCGTAACCCTCATAACACAAGAGGTGCCTTGCTCTCACATAAATATGTTGTGAATATTGGAGACTCGAGGTTCGTTCGTTGTGATGTCTCCTTCTTTCCAGCCACATCTGCTTTGTAGAACTCTTTGCTTTCATCTGATTTTCCTTCTGTGTTCAATCTTCCTCTCTTTAAGGCCCACTTCTGCGACCACCTTATAGGGAATTGCGTTAGGCAAGTGTTTGGGTGTTTTTTTTTTTGTTTTGTTTTTTTGTTGTTTATTTTTTTTTTTTACTTTCCGTTTGTTTTGTCTTTATTTTTATTTTTTTATTTTTTTTGGCTTTTTTTGCCCCCTTTTTGACACCATGTTAATATATATATATATTATATAATATATATATATATATATTATATATATATAGTATATATATATATATATATATATATATATAATATATATATTATATATATATATTAATTTATATAATATATATATATATTATATATATATATATATATAATATATATATATATATTATTTATATATATAATATAATATATATAATTATATATATTTATATATTATATATTATTATATATATATATATATAATATAATATATAGTATATATATAGTATATATATATATATATGAATCATATATATATATTTTTTTGATTTCATGTACAGGACCCATCACGGCCCACAAAGAAGCGGCACACTGGGTTGAATAATCAACACCATTGGTGAGTCTGGTCTCATATATTTTTTAAATGATCAAAGAAAATATGGATAGCAAAATGGACAAATATTCGTCGACATAAATAAAAAGTCTAATTGAAAAAGATATCCTTATATTATAATAGTCTTAATATTACATGACAAAATCATATGATGTAGAGAATAATTTAGTTCTTGAAGATACAAGAAAATAGAGGTTTTTACTGTTTTAAAGTCGGCTAGGATTCAGATAAATATAGGCATAACCTTTTTGAGAAGGTTGTAGGGCCATAAAGTAGGAAATGACGACGGTGAATGGGGTCGGTTGGGGACAATCAATGAAGATATCGGTGAACAGATTGTGGGATATGGCGACGACAAAAAAATTTACAGTATGGGGAAAGAGCATCTCAGGAGTGTAGACTTATTGTGAAGGAGTGAGTGGATTTTTGGCGGGCCAATTACGGAAGGCGATTGCAAACTACACCTCGTGCAAACGATTCGTCGGTGAGGAGACCACTCAAAAATCGTACGGCTTTTTATTTCTAAGTGTTCACCCCTCGCTGCATCCAACCTGTCCAGCCACTCTTGTCATAAGACAGGAAGCCTTGTCGGAGAAGCAGCGAAAAATCATTATGGGAGGCGACCTTGTGTGAATGGCATCGGAAGTAACCTAGACAAGCTTCTTCGAAAAGAACGAGGCGGGCCATTCTGCCCCTGTCAGCAGTTCGTTGTTATACCCCTACGTGAGAGGGGGTCCAACATAGTATTGATTTTCAATTTTACTTTGCATTATAAGCTTTAGAAATTCTTTGGGACGAAGCTGATATCATTTTGTTTTTAGAATAGGGGGCTTTAAGTGCCTGGATTTCGCTGAGCGAATCTCAATATATGACATAAGAATTGCCATTAATTCTGCTGTAAAAATTAAGGCATGAGGGGGGAAGGGTATGAGGAGAGGTCGGTGCGTCAGGAAAAGACAGCAGAACAGCACCACTGCCACTGGTTTTTAGGCATTCAGTAAACATGGAAGTAAAACCACCGCGTGAACTGCGAAATAGACAGAATGATGCCTTTAACAAAGCAACGGGGTGGCAAGATTTGGAGAGAGAAGTCAGGACCAGGGAAATGGTGAGAACAGGGAATAGCCAAGGTGTATACTCTTCATCATAAGAGAACGGCAGCACCTTAAGCAAAGGGATGTTGAGGAAGTTAAGGATGTTATAAACTGTGCTTGCAAATGGCCAGTAAGGAGGATTCTGAAGTATCTCTCGCAGAATCGGTGTTAGATCAGACGGTATTGGGGTTTGAAAACGAAAATAACTTTTGCAATGATTGTTGTATTCCCTTTCAAAGAGAATAGGCATCACATCGGATTCATCTTCAAGGCCCACCCGGGGAGACGATTGGAAGGTCATAGTGGAGATACGGCTCACCTCGTTTTGGATGGGATCTAACAGATGAAGTAGAGTTGGGGAGGCCTGACCATATACTACTCAACCATAGTCTAGCTTCGATTGGATTAGGGTGGTGTGGAGACGTAAAAAGGACATGGTGATTAGCACCCCAATATTTTGAGGTGAGATGACGAAATAGGTTGAGTAAGCGATGA
>JABUQX010001687.1:0-7500 GCA_015478945.1 Trachelipus rathkii | reverse complement strand
AATCACTCTAGTGGGATAAGTAATTACTACAGGCGAGGACCGTCATACCCACTATCACTATATACATTTCTTCAAGCTAGCAACTCTCCTTCGTGATATGAATATTGTTAATGAAATTTGTCTCCTAAATCAAAATCAAGCATTCATATTCTCATACCGAGACACTCCTTACAATTATAGTTGTTAGAATTCACTTCAATGACAAGACCACATTCATTACTGAGACAGCCGGAAGACCAAAAGTTCGATTACACTTAAGTTCATAATGGCTACCACTTTTTAAAGCGACAAAGTGAATAATAGTAGGTCTTGAACAAAACTACATCATACAAAAAAGAAACAGTATTAAACATAAAGAAAGTGTTTAAAGAAGAAAAATAAAATTATTACTCGGTTATAACCTTTACTTAATTAACTTAAGAAATAAATTATTAGGATTTTTCATTCATGGGACCTATCTTTGTATATACAAAACAAATAAATTTCCACATATTCTGACAGACATGACATACAAAACTACAGAATTTATTTATAATATATCAATTTTTAATTTATACAAACTTATTCAACTTCTTATCGAGTGCAACGAAAGTATTATATATAGTGTTATGTCCAATTATTCTACAAGAAAATCATTAAAATCTATGTTTTTCCTCTTAAAACTAGTAAATTGTGCGGTTATATCTCTGGCAGATCAAGAAATACCGAAGATGAAAAAGAAAGAAAACAAAAAAAATAGAACGGTAATAACAAATAATACTACACAACTACACTTGGGAAGTGGGAGGAACATCACAAAAGATAACAAAACAACAGCTCCTCTATGTCAATAATAATTAAAAGATCAAAAGGAAATCTCTCCTAAATTAAATTTATTAAACTAAGTGTCATAGGTACTCAAGATCTTGCAAGGGGTACAAAACCAAGATAAGAAACATGAAGGAAATACTATTATGGGAATAAATAGGAAGCTGTGTGATTAATTATTAAGATGGTAATGAAATAAGATGAAAAGATATAATGTCTAACCACAACTGCAAGGAAGCATGGATATGCCCAAATATATCTAATATTTTAATACATACGACATGACCACAAGACATCTATTATGGGGGCAACCATACCTTCAGATGTTAGTTTCAGACTTTTTGTGGACGTATCAATTATCATTAAGGCGTGATTTAGGATTTTCTTTTTTTATACTTCAATAATCTGCATCAACTGCACCAATAACAATAAATAATATAATAAATAAATAATAAATAATAATTATATCTAATAATAATAATAATATATAAAATAATAACTAATAATAATAAATATATAATAATAATAATAATAATAATAATAATATTAATAAAATAATATATAAATAAAATACGAAAAAAGTAAAAATATAATAAATGTAACTAATAATGACAATAGTAAATAATTCAAATAACATAAAAAATTTAAATTAAAATTGACGATTAGTCATAAAACATACGACAACAATATACTTACATAAACTACAATAAACTAAATACTACTAGACACTATACATACTACTACCTACTCTTACTATTGTACTAACTACTACTTCTATACGTACTACGATTAATAATAAAATAATCAATAATAATATAATAATATATAATAAAATACATAATAAATAATGATAATAATAATAATAATTTAATAATAATTAATATAATAATGATAATAATATAAAAGAATTATAATATAATAATAATAATAAATAATTAATAATAATAAAATAATAATATTCAATATAATATATTATAATAATAATAATAATAATAATAAATAAAATAATAATAATAATCATAATAATAAATAATAATAAATAATATAATAATAATATAAGGCACCTGATAAAACTCTTAATACTACGAGGCAAGATTTGTTTACAAATAAAGAGTAACCACATCAAGATACAAATGCAGAACAATTTTAAACACTCAAGTATCACTATTAGTATATCAAACGACGGTACAGTACCTTAGTCTATATATATTATATAATTATATATATAATATATATATATAATATATATACTTATATATTATTATTGATATAATAATATATATATACTATATATATCTTACTATCTATATATATATATAGTATAGTTTCACCATCCCCATAACACAACTGGCATATTATATTATATATATATATATATATATTCTTTAGGGACTTTATATTATTGAATATAAACTATTTTTGCTTGAATAATGATCTTTTGCTATCGATTATCATTCATATCATTATATTATTATCATTATTATAATAATAATAAAGCATTTTATCAACACTAGTTTCAATCAAACCGTTTTACGTTTCTCCATTTCCATCACCATCATCACATCAAGATGCTATACATTAACGAAGATATTAGAGAGGTATAGGG
Organism: Trachelipus rathkii; assembly: GCA_015478945.1. Taxonomy (NCBI): domain Eukaryota; kingdom Metazoa; phylum Arthropoda; class Malacostraca; order Isopoda; family Trachelipodidae; genus Trachelipus; species Trachelipus rathkii. The sequence goes on along the minus strand of JABUQX010001687.1, from coordinate 5,087 downwards.
AAGGCGGAGGGTAAGGGGGTTTAAGGGAAGGAGTATGTGCCTTTAACTGATGATTGAGATAGGTGGACCTGTAAAGTGGTACATTTTGTGCCTACGTGATATTCAACTATGAATGTGTATTAGAATTTTAATAATGGGTATATGCCGCTTTCTGGGGCATCTAATTAATGGTAGATGAAAGTGTGAGGTATGGATTTGAATATTCTAATAATCTATTTTTCTTTAAACACAACAAGTGAATTATCAGATAATATATATTTTTACATTATAAAACACGCTCGTTGTATTGGGTACACTTGACCGGGTTCGATGGGTATGACCTTGACTTTAGGCGTGGCTCAGAGCATTTTAGAACCTTAGTACCCAAGTTGAAGAACTTCTAGAAAAGAGATACTTCGATTTCTGCTAATAATAAAGCCCCTTCTTCCAGAGTTTTTAAATGCGTAGTTTCTTCTTGAAGAAAACTAAAGGCGTATACCCAGATCCGCAGAACACACCATTACAGCACAACACACACGCACGCACGCACGCACGCAAAACCACGGGCAAATATGGAGAGAAGAGAGAGGGAGAGGAGAGAGGAGAGGAGAAGAGAGAAGAGAGAGAGGGAGAGAGAGAGAGAGAGAGAGGAGAGACGAGAGACTTGGAAGAATTAGAAAATATATAATGAGAAGAGAGAGAGAGAGAGGAGGAATGAGAGCGGAGGGAGAGAGAGAGAGGAGAGAAGAGAGAGAGAGAGAGAGAGGAGAGAGAGAGAGAGAGAAGAGAGGCGAGGAGGAGAGAGAGAGATTGGGGAGGGCCACCACCCGCAAGTCCATTGACATATATTATGTATAACAAATAAATATGGACAGACTTGTTCCCATGCAGTGTTATGATTGATTAATTTATGTTTGTGTCTGTATTATCGTGTGTATTTTCGCTTATCTTATTCATTCGTAGATGAGTAAGAAAACCCGCTAAAGGGTTAAAGGCACTGGGTAGTACTTTTATACTATTAATTATTTAATTAATAACAATAAATAGTATAATATATAATATAATTATATATATAGGCGCTATATATATATATATATATATATAGTTATATATTTATTATTATATATATATAGATATATATATATATTATATGTAATTAATATATATATATCTATCTAAATATATATATATATATATATACTATATATATGCAGGTATAGATGAAATTAACGGTGAAATGATCAAGAGGAAACGGAATAGAGATGGTGATTGAGTGGATTTGGAAGTTTTGCTGTAACATAGCGTTTATGGAGGGTATAGTTTCCAAGGGATTGGAGGAGAGCAGTAAAAGTTCCCTTATATAAGGGGAAGGGAGATAAGGGGAACCTGTAGGATTTAGGGGAATGTAGTTTACTTGAGTGTATGTAGGGAAGATATATATGATATATGCTGTATTTTGGTCGAAAGAGGCGTTGAGTGCATGAAGGACTGATTGGTGAAAGAACAAGGCGTTTAGAAGGGTAGAGGATGTGGTGGATCAAATCGTTACATTGAAACAAAGGGATTGGAAAAATGAGAGAGAACGGAGAATAAATTGTACATTTAGGTTTTATGGATTTTGCAACAGGCGTATGACAGTTATAGAGAAAGCTCTATGTCAGAATGTGTAATGATATATGGTCGTTGGAGGTAGGCTAGTCTAAATGGAATCAGAAAGTTATGGTAGGAAGATAGTGAAGCGCTGTGTAAATGAATAAATGGACATGTGAAGGATTGTTAATATTAATGCGGGGTTGAGGAGGGCATGTGTTATGTTCGTCTTGGTATTCATTTGTATATTGAATGGGTTAGAAAGAATGAGGGGGTAGTAGGGAAGTGTTAGAATGATGGAAAATGTAAGAGAGTGGAGGGTCCCTACCTATTATAGACGGATGATTTGGTTTTGTGTGAAGAATCATGAGAAAGAGTTTAGGAGGATTGGTAGAGGGATTTGGCAGGGTGTGTAACAGGAGGGGTTTGCAAAGTAAAACTAGATAAGAGTAAAGTTTGATTGTGACGTGAGGGACAGTCTAGGTGTGATGTTATGATTGGATGGTGAGCAACTGCGAACAAGTGTCTGAGTTTAAATATTTAGGATATAGTTGGATGCATGGAAAGGGAACGGATGATGCAAAGTAGTGTACAAGTGTGTATGGTAGGTAGGGGCTGGTGCAATTAACATCCTTGAAGGAGAAAGGACTAAGTCTTGAGTGCCTAGGGTTCTTACATGAGGGTATGTTGTTACCTGTAGTTAATGTACAGTAGTGAAACTATGGTGCATGGAATAAGGGGTATGAGTTAAATACATGCAGCAGATGGCAAATCTTAGGGGTGTGTTAGATGTGAAAGAATTGATAAAATGAGGATGAAGGCATTAAGAGCGTGTGGTGCGAAGGAAGGAAGGTAGATGAGAGAATAATGAAAGTACATCGAGGATGATGTGGTTTATGTGGAACGAGGATGAATGATGTCGGTTGGTTAAGGCGGATGTTAGTGGTAGTGGCTGGAAATCGACAGTGGGAGCGGAGGAAAAACTGGATTGAGTCAGTAAGGAATGCCTGGAGGAGGGTAATGTGAGTTTGGCAGAGGCAAGAAGAAAAGGTGCAATTTAATAAAGTGATTGCATTTGCAGGGGTTTTGTGGGGGGATATGGTTGTGGGCCGCCTGGTCCAAGGGATGAACTTCATTCGAGATATACGTAGTGGGGTCCGTCGCAGTCCGGTGAAAGCTCTAGGGCTGGATTTTTTCTGGAACAGTGACGATTTTCCACGAAATGTATTAAAGGGGCTGGAAGTTGGCGTGTCCTTCGACTTGCGTGGTATTCGTTCACTACTTTCTGTTTCCAGGCACTGTATCGCACCTTACCCCAGGTTTTGGGGAGAGAGTGATGATTACTTATCGTCGTGAGAGGATGTTGATGATGATGTGACGATCATGAAGACGCAAATATGTAGATTGATGTTGATCGATGATGATGATTGATGATGAGTTTGGGGATGATATGGTGATGATGGATGAGTGATGATGATGAATGGATTTGCATGATTGATGAGTGAGTGATATATATCATAACTTACTTATATATATATATATATATATAATAATATATATATTGATATATATATATATATATATATATGAGCGTGTACCTGTTTGGGGCGCATGTCCTGTGTCTCAATACAGGATGAATTGAACAGGGTGCCTAGATATTTTCTTTTGTGCGATCAGTCTTCAAGAAGCATACTTTCTTCTTAAAGGATCTACAATATCTACGTGGTGTGCTGTGTGAGGTGTGTGTGGTGTGTGTCTGTGTGTGTAGGGTGAGTTGTGTGTGTTGAAACCGCACTGTTTTCTGTTAGCCATGTTTGTTGATTTATTTATTTTTTTAGGTTACAAATTTATGTAACACTACCGCATTTTTAAAACGCCGTAGAAGCAGAAGAGGAAGAAGCAACGAAGAAAAGAGAAGAAGAAGAAGAAGAGAAGAGAAGACAGAAGAAGAAGAAAGAAGGAAGGACCAAACAACAACAAACAACACAACAACAACAACCAACAACAACAACAACACAACAAAACAACAACAAGAAAACTATATTGAGAAGAGCGAAGAACAACAACAAGAGCACGACAACATACGAAATTCCAGAAGAGAAAAGAACGAGAAAGTGAAATATCATTTTTAAATGAACGAGAGCAAAAACAAGAACAAGACCAAGAACCTTAACAATAATAAGAAGAAGAACAGGAAAGGAGTGAGAAGAACAATAACAGGACAAGATGATGTAAGAGAAGACGAATAAGAGATCAAGAAGAAAAAGACAGAGAAGAAGAAGAGAAGAAGAAGAGTAGAAGAAGAAGATAAGAAGAAGTTGAAGAACAGGAAAAAAGGAAGAAGAAGAACAAGAAGTAGAACAAGATATAGCAAATGAAGAAGAAGAAGAACAAAGATAAAGAAAAAGAAGAAGAAGAAGAAGAAGAGAGAAGAAGATATAAAATGTAAAATAAGAAAGAATATAAATATGCTGACATAAGGAGATATTCTGGAGTTAACATAAGGTTATTGATAGTAATATATCTTTAATTATAGCCAATCTTGTATAGAAATTACTAAACTACTACTACGACTACTACTAACTTACTACTACTACTCTTACTACTACCTACTACTACTACTACTACTAATAATACTACTACACTACTACTACTACTACTACTACTACTACTGACTACTCAATAATAATTAATAATAATAATAATGAATAATAAAAAATAATAATTATTTCATAATAATATAATAATAATAATAATTATAATAATAATAATAATATAATAATAATAATTTTTTTTAATTCAATTTTAACTTAGAAAAAGTTACAATGTGATCATTTAATAACAAAAGTCATATACAGTTTTAAATTCTCTGAAACATTATATTTCAATATAACAATAAAATTATCATAAACAAAAAGTAATTTACTTAGTTATTCTTTGAAATGGCGGGACTAACTTGCAATACGCAAGTTGTGTCCCTTTGAGCCCGAAATAATAATATAATAATAATAATAATAATAATAATAATTAATAAGAATAATAATAATACATAAATAATATAATATAATAATAATAATAATATAATAATAATAATAATAATGAGTAAGATATAATAAATGACATAATACATTTATAAACTTAAACAGTAATACAAGATAATGTATAATAATATCATATAATATAATCCTAATTATATAATAATAATAATAATAATAATAAATAATAATAATAATAATAATAATAAATCAATAATATAATAATAATAATAATAATATAGGTAGATAAGATAGCTAACAACACATACAGTACGAAACTATGATTACAATACAAAATTAAAACAATGACTAAAAAATCTCTCTGTGCATGCAAGAACCTTTTTGATTCGAAATTGTCGAAATAAAGTTATTTCGGAGTGGGTGTGGTGGGAGGGGGCTTTGAACCTTTCATCAAACTAGACAAATTTCGTAGGTCGTTGATTTGAGACAATCGCACTAATTATTAAATTATAAATCTTTGCC
>JABUQX010001686.1:52500-77456 GCA_015478945.1 Trachelipus rathkii | reverse complement strand
CGATAATCGGAATATCGCATTCGAATCGAAAGAATCGGTTGTTTTTCAGGAATCGGAATCGAAATCAGAATCGGAATTGGTATACAATCTGAAAATATTTTTATTCGATCTTTATGATATTTCAAATACAATATTTCGAAGTCTTCCATATTGATTTTTTAATTTCAGTTCCTCCTTAATTCTATTTAATTAAGGCTTTAGTGGCATATCTTTACGTAGAGCTTAAGATATCATATTAAGATTTTCAGAAAGTCTCGGTGAATCAGTCATTTGGCAATGTTTCGTTAGTCATGTTATGTAATATGTTTTGACAATTATATACCCGTGAACTCGTAAGTGAGCAGGTGATATATTGCCTTGTAGGCTTGTAATATGGAGTAGAATATACATTATGTAATTAATATATTATGAAATTAATATTTAGTTAAACAAGTATATTATTAAACAATTTGCACACTGTTTTGTTTTAGGCGGATAGGCTATTAACGTTATCGAAAATTGTTCGTTCTGTCAAAATATCACCCTGGCATACACGCGCACAGTGCTGTCTCATCCACTTTCACCTTAGGCACACTTCCTAGGGCCTACGAAATTAAAAATTGAGAAAATAAAAAGTCTAAAGGAATTAAAATAAAACTTTAAATTTTTGTTTAGTCAGTTTTTTCATTACTTTGTACTTTTGTACTTTTTGAAAGAAAACCTTTAATAATTTCCCGAACTGGAATATGTTTTAAACTTTTATTCATTTTTTGTATAAGAGTTATAGGCATATATATATATATATATATATATATATATATATATATATATATATATATATAATATATATATATATACATATATATATATATAAATATATATATATATATATATATATATATATATATATATATATATATATAGTATATATATATATATATATATATATATATTATATATATATATATATATATATATACCGTATATATATATATATTATATATATATATATATATATATATATATATATATATAATATATATAATAGTTTATATATATATTATATATATATATATATATATATATATATATACCGTATATATATATATTTATAAATTTACTTTTTCAGATTTTTATTATTTTAAAATATATACTAAGATATTAAAATTTTAAATTAATAACAATTAAAAATTAACATTGCTATTACTATAATAAATAACACCGGTCGACAACAAATTTTCATCGGAGATATTGTTGTGTTTTTTTCTTTATAGCATTTTTGACGCTGATTTCAAATCTGCAATCATATTTTTCTGTAGCACGTAGGGTTTTTATGATTAAGATATTTTCATAATTTTACAGATTTTGCTATTTCATATAAAGAAACGTTAGTTTTAAACATTATATTTAATTTATCTTGTACAGTTTTGATTATTTAGCAACATATTGTTACTCGCTTTTATCATCGTACGTAACATCACCACGTGCATTTTCAGACTTATGGCACCATGGGAATGGTCTTTACTCTTAAGTTAATCTTGGCTTCTGTAGCCGAAAGGTGTGCTGTGCTTTTATTATTTTGAATTTTCTCGGATAAAACAGCATGCCTCGACAATGTAAAAATAACCCAAACAAATTTTGCTTTGTCTGTGGCTGTTTCATAACAACAACACAACAAAGAACAATTTCAACAGGTCTTAAGAAAATATACAATATGTATTTTGGTTGTCCTTTAGGTGACCAAGATAAAGCATGGTCGCCTCATTAGATTTGTTCATCTTCTTCAAACGGATTACGCGATTGGTTAAATAAAAGGAAAGCTTCAAGGCCGTTTGCTATACCCATGATATGGAGGGAACCAAGAGATTATCATGAAGACTATTATTTTTGTAGTGTGAATCTACAAGGGTTTTCTGCAAAAAACAAACACCATATTGTATATCCAAACCTTAATTCGGCACATAAACCAGTCCAACATAATGAATCACTGCCCATTCCAATCCCCCTTGATGATGGGCTAGCTTCTATTGCAGATGCAATGAATGATGAAGAAGGAGCAGTTGATGGCATTCTCGGACAGTCGATAGATCCAGATTACACAATAGAAGAAAGCCATTTTGAGACAAATCTATTTTCTCAAGAACAGTTGAATGATCTTGTTAGAGACTTATCTCTTTCGAAAGATAAAGCAGAACTTCTCGCCTCAATACTAAAGGAGAAAAATTTACTTGAGAAAAATGTTCGCATCAGTTACTACCGAAAGAGGAATTTTAACTTAGCAGCATACTTTACAGAAGATGGTCCTCTATGTTATTGCCCCGATATAGATAGATTATTCTTTGATTTGTCTTAGACGCATATAGCATCTGAGTGGCGTCTCTTTATAGATTCATTTCAAAGAAGCCTGAAAGCAGTTCTTTTGCATAATGGTTATGTAAAGCCATCTATCCCCATAGCCCATTCGGTCCATCTCAAAGAGACATATGACAATATGGATATATTGCTTAAAGCAGCCAAATGTCACAGTCTTCAATGAAATCTCTGCGGAGATCTGAAAGTTATAGGCATATTAATTGGAATGCAAGCTGGATTTACAAAGTATTGTTGCTTTCTTTGTCTCTGGGACAATCGTGCTACTAATGAACACTTTGTTAAACCTGATTGGTCTCTAAGGACTGCATATGTCCCAAGAACAAGCAGTGTTCAGTCTGTTCCCTTGGTTGATCCCCAAAAAATCTTTCTACCACCACTCCACATTAAACTTGGTTTAATGAAGAATTTTGTTAAAGCAATGGGGAAAGTGATTCAGAAGGGTTCAGATACCTTTCCCAGAAATTTCCGAAAGTTAGTACAGCAAAATTGAAGGAGGGAATTAATTTTTGTTGGACCACAAATCAGGGAGGTTTTAAAAGACATGGATTTTGAAAAGGCTCTCGGTCCTCTTGAATTGAAAGCGTGGCTTTCTTTCAAATGGATATGCAAAAACTTTCTTGGAAATAACAAGTCTTCTGAATATAAAAGTGGGATTGAGAACCTTCTTGATGCTTATAAAGAAATGGATTGTCGCATGTCTTTGAAAATGCATTTCCTTCATTCCATCTAAACTTTTTTCCCAATGATCTTGGTGCAGTACGTGACGAGCAAGGGGAGCACTTCAATCAGGATATTAAGACTATGGAAACTCGATATCAAGGATTTTGGAACGAAAGCATAGATGGCTGACCATTGTTAGATGCTATATCGTGAAAATCCGACCAAACTTATTAAAGAAAATCACAAAATCAACGCTTTTTTTGTTTATTTTTCTCTTAGATTAATAAACATTATGCAATAATTTATTAATCTAATTTATATAAATTTTATTAATTTTTGGAATATGAGTGTATAACGTATAATTAAGTTCATGGAAATAAATTCTTTGCGTGAATTTTGAATATTTAAAACCTTACATTTTCAAAAAAACACAAAAATAATATTTTATCTTTATTTCAAAACCTTTACGTGATAGAGGAAACCTGAAGCCAGATTTGGAATCAGCGTTAAAATGCAATTCAGCCAAAGTGTTGTATATTTGGTTTCACGAGGTGAATGTAAAAAAAAATTATTTTTTTGTTGACACACAGTGATAATCATGGCAAGCAGTTACGGTGCCTTTCAACCGTCTGCAAAGAAGGATCTATTGCCTTACTAAATCAAAAGTGTTAGCTTATGGGATATGATTATTCGACATAGGCTAAGGGAAAAGGGATAAAGATGGGGATTCGTGGATGGTGGAAGAAACTGGAAAGACAGGAAATTATTTGAGATATAGTAGTTATATCGTTGTATATCTTGAGTTGTTTAATTTATATTTTATTTAGTTATATATATATATATAGGATGATACTTATGTATACTATTACATAGTAATCATTATTATGAAATAGACTTGTATTACTTATATATATATATTATAATAATATTAATATATATATATATATAGCTATATATATATTTAGTTATATATATATCGGAAATCGGAATCTGGCATTATTGGACTGGAATCGATGTTAATCTGGATGTTAATCGGCATCGGCTTGGAAAAATTTGGAATTGTTCCCATCACTAATTATTAAGTAATGATATTAATTATCAGTATAATACTATTGTTTATATTAATAATATGTTATATTGATATGAGTGTATGTGATGGTTATATGAGGTATAAGAGATTTTGTATATGGTGTTTAGGTTTTGATTTAATTGAATTAAATAATGTTGTAGTGATGGATATAAGGTATTGTATTGTGTTATTTGAGATATGAGTAGAGTTACTTTGCTTTAATGAGTTTCTGTATTTGGGGTAAGTTTTGGTGTATGTATGAATTTTCTTAGTGTGAGCCTTTTGGGTTATATAAGTAGTGAGTTTATGTGTCAAGATTATGTAATGTATATGTATAGGGTTTATAGTGTATAATAGTTCGATATGTAGATAGTGTAGTGTATAAGGATATTGTATCGTGTGATAATTTGTATTGTAATAAGGTTATTATTGTTGAGGTGATTTCTCAGATATAATATAGTTAAGTATTTATGCTAGGCCCAGTTTGTCTTATTTTGTAGTTAGTGTATGTATAGTATAGTTTTTTTTAGGTGGAGGTGAGTAGTGAATTTGTATAAGCGGGAGAGAAGTTTAGAAGGAGAGATATAAGAATAGGCAAATAGGTAGGAATTTTTTCTGTGATTTTGTTATAACAAGAGTCAGTTTTACGAGCTAAGAATATAGTCTTCCATCCGTTAGATAAGCTGTGTTGTGAAGAAAGAAAACATGTAGCCTATTTGATATGGTATTAATTATAATAATGTAATACTTAATGTTGTATTAAGTATAATATAAGTAGATTAGGGAATATTGCGTTTACTTTGGTGGGAGTGGTGAATTTATCGAGTAGATTGAGGGGAGGTCTTTTATGAGAAAATGAAGGAGATATATATATATGTGTGAATCTTATCGTGATTTACATAGATATATAAGGAATACCTGAGCGTTGCCTCTGGGGGCGACACAAGTATTGAGTTATAGTCGGTGTTTCAAATGCTACATGAATATTAATCCAATGTGTCACATAAGGTGCATGTATGGTACTGGGAGTCGCATTTGATATGGGCTCAAAATGCTACATGAATATTAATCCAATGTGTCACATAAGGTGCATGTATGGTATGATGGGATGGTCACCTTTGTCCTAAGATATTGCATTAGTTATAATTTTTAAGATAGGCATACTTAGGCAAGAGGTTCCAAAGAGAATCCGCAAGATATATGAAGCAGAGTGAATAATTTCCCTCTGTATATATAGGTATATAATATAAAATAAAATAAAAAAGTTATTTTTCTAGGGCCATGATCCATCTCTAATTATATTAAAACTACTTTCAAGGGTTAATTTTTGATTGGATTTATTTACTTTAAAAAAAAAACTGAAATAAATCAAATAAATGTATTGATAGATAATTTCATTTCAACCTGAAAATAATTCAATATAACTTGACAATAGTAATCCAATTTTTGATTATATTAAGTATCTATGACTAACCTTGCAAGGGGATTTGGATAACTGACATAAACTTGTGGTTTTAAACTAAGTTTTTAAATTTAATCTCTTTATTAAAGTTGATTAAAAAAAAAATCAGCATTTTCAAGACACTCTTAGATTTAAAATCTACTTATGGATAAAATATAAATACTAGCTAGTGAGGTTACAGAATCAACATCTGGCTTCATATTTAGAACATTAGAGATATAGAGACAGTAAGAAGCCACATGGGCCTATCGAGACTGTCCCAGTCAACCCACTAACCAAACATGCCCATGAAAATCCACAAAGCACCCTAGGGCTTGTCAAACTACTGTAACTAAAAACCCACCAATTTGGCTTAGTCAAAATATACAAAACAATACCCAAACCATCCACATACCTTAATAACTTAGTTATAGTCATACATGCAGATTAACCTTAATAACTAATGTAACTAAAAACCCACTAATTTGGCTTCATTAATTTTCCTGGCATTCAATGGGATTCCTTGTCTAATACGGACCAGAGTAGTTCAGTATTTATAAATTGTATACTAGATACATTTTTGAGCCCGATGGTCCATGAACCCACAAGACACAAATGCACTATTAGACTTTAATATTAACTATGTGAGTTGGTAGGATAGAATTAGGTTGACGAAAATTAGGAACTAGTGACCATAATATAATTAGATTTAATATGAATGTGACTTCTGGGCCCAATTGCCAAGCTAATAACGGACACAATCCTAGATTTTCCGAAATGGCGAATTTTACAAATTACGAGACATGCTTAGTACTACTGACTGGGATAAAGAGTTAAAGACCAAACTGTTTTAATGATGTGGGAACATTTTAAGCACAGTTTTTAAAGGAAATTTTCAAGTCAGTATGTTTTAAAAATACCTCCATCAGGGTGGCGAAGAGAAAACCTTGTTTGGTGGAATAGAGGATAAGAGATAAAATCAATGAAAAGCCTTTCACTTTTTTAAAATATTCCAAAGGGTAGTTAATAGGGAAGATGATTAGAAAAAAAATTATAGGAAAAAAATAGAAACGAACTTAACCAATCAATAAGAAAAGGAAAGAAGAGGCAGAAATAAATTTAGCAAGGAATAGTAATAAGGACCTGGAGAAGTTTTTTAGCTTTTATAAAATTTAAAGTAAGAATAGACAATAGGTCTCCAATTAAAATTGATGATGAATTAGTTAGTTCAGATAAGAGTTGGTCAAGGCATTCATGTCTATTGCTTCAGTGTTTACGAAGGAAAGATTAGATAATAGTTTGGAGAACTAAATGTTCTTGTATGCATGTAACAAATTAGACTTACAGAATTTGAATTTGATGTAAAAGATATTAAAAAGTTTACTAGACATATTGGGAATCCAAGTAAAGCCTGCAGCCTGATGGTATAACATGGTAGAATTTTGAAAGAGGGTAGTACCAGCATTGCAAAGGCACTGTATTTGATTTTTAAGCGATCTTAAGCATTTGGTGAGGTACCAGATTTGACTGGAAAACGGCATATGTTGCCTATTTATAAGAAAGGTGTGCGCTAGATATTGGGTAATTATAGGCCAGTTTGAACCTAACATCTCTGGTTGTAAAGGTTCTGGGAAAGAGTTAACTGAAAGGTCATATAGAAATATTTAGAAAGATAACAAGGTATCTAATGACTCCCAGCACGGTTTCACAAAAAGGGTAAGTCATGTCAGACAAACCTTTAGAATTTATGGAATATCATACTGACTTGCTGCATTGACTGAGGAGAATCCAGTTGATATTAATATATTTAGACTTTAGCAAAGCTTTGATAAGGTTCCCCACAATAATGATGAAGAAGTTATTGCAATGTTGGTATAGGTGGAGTGGTACATAGTTGGATTAAAGAGTGGTTGTGGAATAGAAAACGTGTGTACAACTATATGGGAATAAGTCATCATGGGAAATAGTGAAGAGTGGTGTCCCACAGGGTTTTCAGTGCTGGGGTTGATTTTGTTTTCTCATATATATATAATGATTTAGACCAGGGACTTAAATGCATGTTCTAAGTTAGCTGATGATACCAAAGTGCCACCTCAGTAGGAATAGTGAGGGAATGTATAAACGATTCAAAATGATTTTGATAAACTCTTGGGTGGGCAGATAAGTGGCAAATGATTTTAATAGTAAAAAAGTGAAAGGTTCTTCACCTAGGTTACTCAAATAAAAGTTTAACTATGATATGAATGGGGATTGCTTGAGTCTGTGGACCAGGAAGAAGATTAGGTGTGATACTAAGCAGTAATTTGAAAAGTAGCTAATCAGTGTTTGAAGCTAGAAATAAAGCTAATAGATGCTGGGCCATAATAAATCGCAATGTTTTGTTTAAAAAACGCAAGGAAGTAATAAGTAAACTATACAATAATAGCTATGTTAGGCCATAATAGAGTATTGTGCACAAGTTTGGGCCCCTTACTTAAAAGAAAGACCTAGATATGCTAGACGAGAGTGTCAACGTAGACGCAACAAAGATGATTTCTTGGGTTTGAGGGTAAGAGCTAAGGAGAGGCTGAAGGAGTTAGGATGTTTTCTGTAGAAAGGCGATTTCTCAAGGGGACATGATACAAGTCACCAAAATTTTTACATCTAATGATAATACGGAGACCATAAATTCTTTATAGTAGAGCACGGACGGGAGACCAGGGGGCATAAAAGAAAATTAAGAAGAAAGCATGCCATCTTGATATAAGAAAGTATACATTCAGCAATAGGGTTTGTTAAATTTTGGAATGATTGCCACCTAGGAGGTTGTTGAGTGTGACTCAATTGCACATTTAAGAAAAAGGGTTGGATAGGTATAGTGATGGGTTGGGTACAACATAGTATAATTTAAGAACGAAGCCAAAATTGGCAGGTTTTTAGTTAATGTAGTTATTGTAATTTAACTATACTGCATGTGTGACCATAAATTAGTTATTAAGGCATGTGATGGTTTGGGTATCATGCATCATTTTTTTTGACTAAGCCAAATTGGTGGATTTTGGTTACAGAAATTGACAAGCCCTAGGGTTGCTGTGGTGAATTTGCAGGAGAGCATGTTTTGGGTTTGTTGGAGGGGGGTTGTACTGGGACTCTGGTTGCTCGGATATGGTTCTCCTTCAGTTGTGGTGGGCTCGTTGCTGTGTGTACCTTGTCGCGCGTAGTATTTGGTTTTCTTTATTTTGTTTCGCTCCTATTGTTTTGTTTTCTTTTGTGTATATTCATGGCTGTGTAGTGGTCTTGTTGAGTGAGGCTTCAAGTGGATTCATCCCATATATTTGTGAATGGGTCGTATGGTGTAGCTATTGTGCAGATGAGCCTTAGTATACGTTGAAGTGGTTGAAAGGTCTAAAAGAATGCCGCGAGCTTAGATTTGGTTTGGTGGGCTGTCGTTTAATGATGATTCTATGATGGTATTATCCGTTGTGCAGAGTATTGCAGTCTCGTATGTACTGCTATGTGTCGCTATATAGTTCCTCTTGGTAAGAGTGTGAATTATTTTTTGGTGTGTGGTGTGTGGTTTTGCAGTTCTTTGGCAGGCAGCCTCCTGTGGCATTCTATTTCCAGATTTATGAATCCATGACGTCTTGGGTGACTAAAATATATTCTAAAATATCTCGATCTGCACTGGTGTCAATGAACTTTTTTTTTTTTAAAGTGCGACATTTAATTGTTTTTCTTTAAAACATAACAATTATTCACTTACAAAATTAACGTCAAATAACAATAATAAAAATGCTGTTCACTACTGGACTATAAATGTATGTGAAAAATCATGAAAAAACAGAAACAGCTTATGCTAAGGGGTTTGCAGTCCCAGGGAATTGGAGATGTAGTGAATAGTCTACGTTATTTTATTCGAAGCAGTGGCTTTCGTAATGTTGGTATTGTTTACTCTTAAGTTCATGTTTAGAAGGGGTTGTGTGGGCTAGTTAGGATGATGGGTCCGTGGATGAATTGCGGAGTCTATGTCATTTAGTTAGAAGTGCTACGATTGCTGGCGTCTTCGTGGTGATCCTAAAGTAAATGGGTTTTCTTTTCGTTATGTGCAGGTGGCCAATGTGTAGATGAGCGCTCTCAAGTTGGGTTTTTAGTTTTGACCTTGGTTGTCCTTGTAGGGCGTCGTATTCTGGGGTGTTAAATTGTGAAGGGTGAGTTGGTTTTGAGTGTGTGTATGAATTTGATGCCTATAGTATGATAGGTTATGTTAGGTGGTATATTGATGATGTTTTGTTTATTATGTATTATAGTTATTTTATATGAATATAAGATTGATTGGATTTGTGTTGTTGTTTGTATTGTTGGTGAGTGTTGGTTTATTGGGTGTGGTTTGATGTGGTGGTGTGGGTGATGGTTGGGTGTGTAGGGTTTGTAGGGTTGGGTTGTGTTTAGTTGTGGTTTGTGTGTTATATTGGAGTGGGATTTGTGTGAGTGGTATAATTTAGTGGGTGTTTTGGGGTTTGTGTTCGGTATATATATATTATATTTACGTATTTGATGACTGTTTTTTAGGGTGGTAGGTTATGACTATATGTATGTATAGTTATGGTATGAGTTGTGTTGTGTCGAGTAGTTAGTAGGGTATTGTGGTGAGGTAGTGTGGGTATTGTAGTGTTGGTATTGTGGTTAATAGTTAGTATTAGTTATAGTATAAGGTGTGGTGTGTGTTTGGTTACGTTTTGTTGTGTTGTTGAGTGTTTAGTTATTTGTTGGAGGTGTGTTGTGTGGGTATGAGTTGGTGGGGTGGGTTATGAAGGTTTGTATGTGTGTGGTTGGTGGGTGGTGTTGATGGTTTGTTTATTGGTTTTGTTGTTGTGATGTGTTCGTAGGTTATCGTTGGTAGTGGTAGGTGTGTGTGGTAGTGCTTGTACTGTTAGTGTGTTAAGTGTTGGAGATGGTTTGGATTGGGGTTATTATTATTGTCGTGGGTTAGAGGTAGTGTATATTGAGTTGGATGTGTTGTAGTGGGTGGTATGTGTTGGTAGGTATGTTGTGTGTATTTATTGTTAGTGGTTGATATTGTTTTGGGTTGTTGAGGTTGTTTTATGATGTGTATTTGAGGTATGAAGTGTTAGTTGTAGTTAGGTTGTATGTGTATATGTTGTTGGGGTGTGTGGGGTTGTGTTGAGTGCTTTTGGGTGTGAGTAGATGTGGGGGTTGGAGTGTGTTATGTTGTGTAGGGTGTTATTTGGGTGGTGGTGGGTGGTGTGGTGGTTAGGTTAGGCTCCTTTCCCTTCTAACTTGAGTACTATTGATATCATTCTCTCAATTTTGAATCTCGCCTCCTCAGCTTGTGTTATTGTGGGTAGTGTGGTGGGTGGTGTGGTGTATGGGTATATATTAGAGTTTGTTGTGTTGTTATATTGTTTGGTTTGGTTATTGTTAAGAGGTATTATTTTTTTAAAAAAAAATTTTTGGTAGCCAAAGTAGCCCAAAATTTTTTTAACATTTTTATTTTTGGCTAATTTTAATAATTTTTGTGAAATTATGCCTATTGTTTGCTTGCTATTATATTCCCTTTTTTTATTTTTATTTTTTTAAGGTTCAAATATAAAAATATTACAGAAATAAGTATAGTGCATAATTTCAAAAGGAAACCTGGTTGTTGTAACTAGCAGAACTATTCTGAAACAACTCTTAATGAAGCCATAGAAAAGGTTACCCTTGAAAATTTATCAATAAGACAGGTTGCACAAGAATATGGAATTCCCAGACAAACGTTGTCAAATAAAATCAAAAAGCAACATGGGAAAAAATCTGGGCACCCAACAGCATTGTCACCTGAATTCGAGGCAACCATTTAAAAAAATTTTAAGATGTTCAGACTGGGGTTTCCCTCACCAATCTTGATGTTCGCCATGCAGTAAAGTACCATTTTGATAAAATAGGTGAAATTCATCCAACATTTGTAGATAATATGCCAGGATGTGATTGGATGTCAAAGTTTATCAAAAGGCACTCCAAGACACTAAGTTCTAGAATAAGTACCAACATAACACCAAGCAGAGTAAAGGTAGATGAAAATTTGCTTAGAAAGTACCACTCTAATTTAAGCGAAAGCCTAAAAGATTTGCTACTGCATCAAATATTTAATTATGATGAGACCAATATTTCAGACACACCCACAAGTTCAATCAAACACCTCCACAACGTTGCATATTATTCAAAGAGTTCAGTTTCATTAATGTTCTATGCCTCTGCAGACGGGACACTCCTTCCCCCTTATGTGGTATACAAGTCAGAAAAATTGATGAATACGTGGAAAGAGAGTTCCAAAAAGGAATTCCATTTTGTTCAGAGAAGTGTTGTATTGGAGGAACACAATTTAATTGCACAAAATCTGGCTGGTTTGATTCTACAGTTTTTGAAGATTGGTTTAAAAAAAGTCTTTTTACCTCATGCAAAACGTATTAATGGTCCAAAGGCCCTTATTGGCAACAATCTAATCTCTCATTTCTCAGGTGAGGTATTATCCTTATGTGAAGAGAATTCAATTTTATTTGTTTGCTCGCCCCCAAATTCAACCCATATTGCCCAACCATTGGATGTGTCATTCTTTGCTCCACTGAAAAAGATTTGGACAGAAGAGCTGATGAAATTTAAAAAGAAATTTCCGACATCAGTTACAGTTTATAAATCCTCATTTCCAGAAATGCTGGGAAACCTATTTAATAATGAAAAGATGTACTGAAACCTAAAAGATAATATAGTAAGTGAATCTCAGGCAACAGGAATATATCCCTTAAATGTTGAAGAACTACAATCTAGAATGCAATGTCCACATGAGGAAACCGTTACTAATAGCAATGATGATCAAAGCATCCCTCAGACTGATCCCCAATCAGGTTGTAGTTCTGCACCAGACATATCTGATCCTCCAGAAACAAACTCCAGTATCTTTGAAAAAAGTTTAACTGAGATTTTTAAACAACAAAGAAGTTCTCAAGGGGTTGTAAAGCGAAAAAGAGGAAAGCTCTGTATGCAGATATCACCTGGAAAGACAATAAAATCATCAGTATCTCTAAGAACTAGCACCCCAAAGACTAAACACCAGACATATGAAAGTCCAGCAGAATCTTGGAGTTTGCCTCTGCGCCATCTCTGTCCACCTTGGCAATATCTGTGGCTTGCGAATCTGGTCCATAATCATCGTTAAAGAGTTCATTTGAGACCATGATCTCAATTACTGAATCTTTAAAAGAAATACAAAGGTCCACCAAAGAAAGAATACAACCTAAAGTATGTGACTTTGTAATTGTAGATGTCCCTGTTGAAAACAAAAAGATAGGAATACCTTATGTTGCACACATTCAGGAGCAGAATACAACAGATGATGTAACACTTTACTATGTCCAATACTTACAGAGAGTGACCTCTAAAAATATGGCAAAGTTTGAATACTTAAACAATGATATTGATATTGGTAATTGATACCCAGAGGGTATGTCTACCCCTGTATATATATATATATATTATATAATATATAGTGTATCTATGATATATATATATATATATATATATATAGTATATATATATATATAATAGTTATATATATATAATATTATAAATATATTACAGGGTGATTCAAAACCTCCGCGACAAACTCGGAGGGCTGAATAGAGCAACGGATAAGGAAAACATTTTATTGTTTATAAATAAGCTATGTTGTATGACGCTTCGTTTCAAAGTTACAGATGTTGTTTGACGCGTCGTTACTTCGTAACCGGAGATTTTGGGTATTCTAATGTTATGTATACTGTGCGTGCGTACATCTGTGTCCTCCGAGGGTTGATAAGAGGTAGCAATAAGAATATTTTGTTAACAACGTATGTGTTTTGACGCGAGGTGTAAAGCAAACAATGGGTACGCTTGTTATGAACGATCATTTTTTACTGAGGAAAATTACAGGAGGCTGGTTCAAAGTGTCTGGTGCCCTGTACCTGATTACATATTCGTTACAGTTCGCCATGACATTGCCTGTCTGACTCTACCGAACATGCCCTGACTGTGTCTGATTTGATAAAACGCAGTGAATATTCGCTGAATCAGTTCCTCTCTTGTGTTGACTGGGTTAATGTACACCACTCTTCACATGCCCCCAAAGAAAATAATCTAGGGGCGTGAGGTCGGATGATCTTGCAGGCCACGCAACAGGTCCCCTCTCACTATCCATTTGTCAGTGTAGTAGCTCTTGTTCAGATGCGCCGCGTACTGGTGGCTGAAGTGCGCTGGAGCGCCATCATGTTTGAACCACATGTCTGCTGCGGGTCGCAGGGGTAATGTCGTTCATGAGATGCAGGAGCCTGTCTGAAGCTAGTTGCAGGTACGCAACGGTCGCATGCAAATTGTGTGGAATGCATGACAGGTCCCGCAGCAGATAATCCAAGAGATTCCACCCCAGATTTTGTACGAATTTCGCCTGGTGAAGCTCTGAGAACATTGCGTGCGGATTGTCCTCGTCCATATGTTTCACTTTTCTGCTGTTTGAAGTAGCATCTCAATGAAACACATTCCTCATCGGTAAACAAGACATGTGCAGGAAAGGCAGGATTATCGATGCTCCGTTGCAGAAACCACCGAGCAAATCGCACACGGGGTGCGAAGTCGTTTGGCCCAAGTCCTTGTACTTTCTGTAGGTGGTATGCATGAAGGCTTTGGCCTTGCAAGACCCGACCCACAGACGACTGATTTGAACCCATGGTATGGGCAATGGCGCTTGTGCTAGTCGACGGGTCGTTGGCGACTCTCTCAAGCACCTTTTCTTCAAACGCATGAGTCCTCGTATTACGCGCGGTCTTCCACCAATGCACCGGATGAAGGGTCCCATTATCTCGAAGGCGCTGATGAAGGCGAGCAAACATTGTGTGGTGGGGTGATTTCTGCGTGGAAACTGTTCCCGGTACATGAGGTGCGCTCTTCGTCCATTTTCTTTCACCGCACAGTAACACATTATCATATCGGTTAACTCGGGAAGAGTGTAGTGATCCATTCGTAACCGATGCATACACGGTACTGAATCAACGATTAATTGGGCAAGGTAAAGGTATTGCCACGTGTTTCCGAAGGACGTTAAGCGTACACACATGTACGCACGCACAAACACATTAAAATTAAAGTAAACACTAAATCGTCGGGTAACCTACAGTCGATCGCACACACAGCATTAAACTAGTGTACCTTCAATAGTCTGTAACTTTGAAACGAAGTGTCATACAACATAGGTTATTTAACAATAAATGTTCCTTATTGTTTGCTCTATCAGCCCTCCGAGTTTGTCGCAGAGGTTTTGAATCACTCTGTATATCCAAGTCAAATGCCGACATGACTTGGATTTTCTTTAAAGTCGTTAGCTTTTAGATTTAGTTAGTCGTTAGATTTAGATGGGTCAAATTATGGTTCCTAAGGTCAATGAGATCAATTTTGAGGTCAGCTTGACCGATTTTTGAGTTTTTAGAAGGTTACGAACAAGTCTTATAACCTACACTTTTCTCCTTCCCTTAATTTAAGGCAGTTCTGATTAATGAATACCACTCATATTTGCTATCCCAGCTGTTGATGACATAAACTCATCGTAGATGAGATTACGTATTCATGTACCCACAGGAGGGGGTGCTGCAGTCCACAACTAGGAAAATGCTCATATCTAAATGAAATTTGGCTAGTGCATAGAAGAAGATTAATGAATTAGAGTACGTTACTTGAGTTAAGTGACGGATCAAATGAGATGGTGAGGTACGGTACGGTGCTGAGTTAGTAAACATCCGTTTAATAATTATTGGTTTCAATGTATATGTTTAAGGCGAACACAATATGTCGTACAATATATATGAATCTTAACACAAAGAGCTTATTAATTATAACGTTTCTCTACATATCTTTCTTAATACACTGTAGTAACTTAACCTAATACAGCCTAAAAAGAAGGAATGATTCTTCTCATTGTCAGTGATATTCCCTCAAATAAAAAAAAACGTTTTGAGATTTGGGAAAGAGTATCGAGATTTATCAAGTCTTTTATAAATAAATCTGATTTTCTTTTTTTTACAAGGTGGTTTAAAATATTTGAACCTAAGTTGAGACCAGTGTATATTTTGTGTAGCTATTTTTATTTTATGTTTCATTTTACATTTATGCTTTGTGTTTAATTTTTTTATTTTAATTTAAATTACTTTCAAATTTATATTATTATTTTTATTTATTTTTAATTTTATTTATTTTTAAAATTTATTTTTGTTTTAATTAAAACTTTTTTTTTATTTATTTAATTTTACTTGATTTTAAATTTATTCTTCTGACTTTATATTTATAAGTTTCAATTAACATTTAAACTTGTGTTTAATTTTTATTTTTATTTTTTTTTCAATTTTTATTTATTTTTAAATTTTGATTATTTTTTTATTTACTTTTTATTTTATTTATTTTAAAAATTATTTTGTTTTAAAACTGTTTTATTTATTTTAATTTTAATAATTTAAATTTATTTTCAAACTTTATTTATTTTAGGTTTATTTATTTATTTAAAATATATGTTTTCAAACACTTTTATTTATTTTTATTTTATTTGTTAAAATAATTTTTTTCTACTAAAAGTTTTGTTTTTATTCAGCCTAAAGCTGTAATGCAGTAAAGCAGTAAAGCAGTATATCAAACCACCCACCCCTCCATGATCTATTGATCTTTTGATCTATTGATTCAAGTTATATTTAAGTATTATTTTGTATAAACATAACATAAAAATTAGTTCTTTGAAAAATACCATAGCAAAATGTAAAGGTTTATAGAGCCTACAGCAGTAAAGCAGTAAAGCAGTAAAGCAAATAAGCCCCGCTCCTACCACTTCTCGCACCATGTTTTACTGTTTAAGTGCCCTAAGCCTACGTTTTACTGATGTACATCATATTCGGTCATGTATTTTACTTAAATTGTACAAACATAACATCAAATAAGTTTTTGAATAAAATATTATTATTATTATTATTATTATTATTATTATTATTATTATTATTATTATTATTATTATTATTATTATTATTATTATTATTATTATTATTATTATTATTATTAATTTTTAATATCATTATTTATTATTATTCATTATTATTATTATTATCTATTATTCATTATTATTATTATTATTTTTATTATTATGTATTATTATTATTATTAATTATTATTTTATTATTATGTATTTTGATTAGGTATTATTACTGATTATTATTGATTATTAATATATTATTATTTTACTATGTATTATTAATTATTATAACTTTCTTATTTTACTTTTTTTTTATTATTATTATTATTATTATTATTATTATTATTATTATTATTAATATTATTATTATCATTATTATTATAGGGTATGTAAAAACATGTTTTTGCATACCCTAAAGACGTGAAGACGTAAAGCGCTAAGGTTCGGTCATATAACATGGTGTCGGATGCACCCCCTCAGGGCTAAAGGCCATAGTGTCTTACGGAGTTAGATTTTAGGATCCATCAAAATCGTGTTTATATTAAAATTTTAAACAGCTTTTAATAGAAACATAAATTGTTTTCCACATAAGCAGAATAATTTTTCAACTTTGAAAATAATAATATAATAATAATAATAATAATAATAATAATAATAATAATAATAATAATAATAATAATAATAATAATAATAATAATAATAATAATAATAATAATAATAAAATAATAATAATAATAGCATAAATTGCTTTTCAATTTTTAAGTACGAAGTTTGTTTAACGAACTGTTGTGTCAGTTTTAAAATTCAAAGTAATAATGATAATGTGAATAATATAATATCATAAATAATAAATAATAATATATAATAATAATAATAAGATAAAATAAAATGAATACTATAAATAATAATAAGAAAATAGACAAGAGGCTTATAATTAATATAGCTACAATAATAATAATAATAATAATAATAATAATAATAATAATAATAATAATAATAATAATAATAATAAAAACAATAGCAAAAGTGAAAATTTTATCAAGCCATTAACACCACATCAGGTAAAATATTTTCATATATATATATATATATATATATATAGTATATATATTATATATATCTATATTATATATACTATACTATATATATATAACATATAATATATAGTATGTATATATATATATATGTAATATCTGTATATGCACTGACGGACGGGGTATTACATCATGTTACAATAGTAGATAGATATAACGAAAAATTATTTTCATCCTTAAAGCTTAAATTGATTGCTGTTGAGTTTTGAGATATGGATTGTGGCTCTTCTAGATTATAATCATATAAGTAATAATAATAATGAATAATCATATAATAATAATGAATAATAATAATAATAATAAATAATAATAATAAATAATAATATAATAATAATAATAATAATAATAATCTAAACATTAATAATAATAATATAATAAAATATTTATTAAAAAAAAATAATATTACCTCTCTAAAGTCTAAGCAATGAATTATAACGAAATGTTGTGACATCTGTAACATATTTTGTGACTAGGAATAATCTTAAATTGTTGAAAAATACGTATTGCATGCTCCATTTTCATTTTTTAATATTTTCTATTTATACGAAAACAAATTATATTGCATGTTTTTTATTACAAACCACAAATTAACAAGAAGAACTTCAAGTACATAGATTACAGAACACAAACAAACCTAAAAATTTAAACTATTAACGACGCGTAGTTTTTTCTTCTAAATAATAAAGAAAGCAAAAAAAGAATATTTTTGAAAACTTTTTGAACACCACAGTTTAGAATACTATTTTATTTATTATTCATTTCATTTCTTTATTTTATATGAACTTTTATTCAATCTGGCAACTGTCAAAAATATAGTAGACAACCTATATATATAATATATATATATATATGAATTATATACTATATAGATTATATATATATACTATATATATATATATATAATAATATATTATATATATTATATAGTATATATATATTATTTTTTATATCTATTACACCTTCAATGAAATACATTAATAGATAATTGAAAATGCTCAATAGGAGGGTTTCAACATGAGATGGGGAATTGACATTCGAAGCAAGAGATCAAACGAGCATGATTCAACCGTTACATCTAGGTCCCCCATTCAAGCAATTTACATAGTAAATTGTTAATCTACATTCTCGTTTTGAACACTTGTGAGAATGTCTTTTCCTTTCTCGGTAGGTCGCTCCAAATTTTCGATCCTTCCATGGCTGGTAGATCTACTTAAACAGTCGGCGATAATATTATCCTTGCCGTGTATGTGCTGGAGCAGGGATCTAAATTGTTGTAAGAACAGTGCCCAACACATAATTCGAGGACTGTCGTATTTCTACTTGTTCATACCAGCCAGGGGTCTGTGATCTGACTGTAGCACAAACTCTTTTCCATACAGGTATGGCTCAAACTTCTTCACCCCTGTTACTATAGCCAAAGCTTCCTTCTCTACGATTGAGTAATGTTGTTGGGTTGGCGATAGTTTTTTACTTCCGTAAGCAATCGGGTGGAGAATGTTATCATCTTCCTGAAGTAAGACAAATCCCAGCGAAATGTCCGATGCATCCACATGCAAGGTGAGCACTTTGTGCAGCCGCGGCATACGTAATATCGGCTTGGATGATAAAGTCTTCTTTAATTTTTTAAACGCTGTTTGGTGCTTCTCCTGCCACCTGACCTTTGTGGGCTCGCCTTTCTTCGTAAGGTCAGTGAGGGGCACGGCGACTTCAGCATAATTCTTCACAAAATCGCGATAGTAGGAGGTCAATCCAAGGAAAGACTTCTCCTGCTTCTTGTTTTTGGGTGGTTCCACTCTCAAGATCTTCTCTACATTGTCATTCTGAAGTCCCTTGACACCATTTCCAATATGATGACCTAAAAATTCCACGCTTGAAGCAGCAAACTTGAACTTCGAAGGTCTCACCGTGTAACCTTCACTTTGTATTTTTGACAGCACAGTCCGAATCGTGTCCATGTGGCTTTTTCAGGTCTTCGAGTGGATAATGATATCGTCAATATAAAAATCCACATCGTTTATTTCATCGAGTATTCTACTCATGACCCTGACCAATGTTGCACTTGTGCGAATCACTCCATATGGCCATTTCCTATAACGATATCGAACGCTTGATGTCATGAATATGGTCACACAATCATCTTTTAACTTATTTGGCTTTTGCCAACTTCTTTTGACCACACTCGTCTTACTGTATGCCAAAAGGAATGACTTCCGACAGACCAAGTCATCTTCCTTAAAACGTGCTGAATGACAATTACGGAACATTGTTCCAGAAAAATCAGAGATTCTTTTTTTAAGGGGCTTTAAAACAACCATTAGTTCTCTTTTAACCTTATCAATGATCATTCTGCTGATCTTCATAATGCAGGAGCATTTATCCTCCTTCTAGGCGGCACTTTCAACTGGTACAGAAACGTTCTTTTCACCTACTGTCTCACGGATGTCAATCGTTACTTCTATATCCTGGTTAACACTCTGATCTTCCTCGATCGTACCACCTTCTTCCTTATGAATATATTTCTTTGACAATGAAATGTGGTGCGTTTTGATTACGTCACCATTTCTTTCTCTGTGATTACCCTGGTAAGTATTGGGCCAACAAAATTGTTGAACTGTTTTCCACATATCCCTCTTTGTCAGCTGATGCCCTTCAAATATCTTACCATGAGCTATGCTCAAAACCTTACACTATTTTCTTTGGGTACAACTAATGTTGCCGTCGGCACACTCTGTCACGTGATTCTGGATCCCAACTAATTCTTCTGCTAGAGTCTCTTCTACCTGTGAAGCCACGACAATTCCTCGATCTCTAGATGTTTTCCGTATGGGTACTTTTGCAACTTCCACTGCTTCCTTCTTGAATTGATGATCGATAAGCGGGACTTCAAAATGAGTAGGTGACTCAGCGAGCGTACTCTCCTCTGCCTCATTGATGATCGGGGAAATCAACTTCTCGTAAGTTGCAACGTCTTGCTTTTCGCTAAGACACAGGTGCTTCGACCCATCCCACTTCTCATCAGGCTGATCTGGGGGGTAAGACCCCATCAATATTCCCTAAATTCAGATCATAGACGGCGTCCGGCATCACAAAAGCCAAAGTCTTCCCCGTGTAATATGGAGTATCCAGTATTTCACTAGCAAATGGAACATTCTTGACAGTATTGTCTAACAGTCTCATTTTGGTGTACTTTCCAGTTTAGTTTTCTTTGGAGACTAACTTTTGTCGTAGGACCGTCCCACTACATCCAGAATTTCGGAGACAGCGGACACGGTATCCGTTTGCGAAGCCGTCAACGACTGGCAGATGATGAGGGTTTTCATCAGTTTCCCCCACCATACTTAGACCTACAGTTTGAACTGGCTCTTCACCTGCAGCTGACAGGACTTTTTCCTTTACAGTTATATCTGCAGTAGCCTCTGTAATTCTATTTTCTTCCTTCTGTCGTCCATTAAACAATTTAAAACTTCTGCCGCTCTAATTAGTGAGCGACACACGACAATCCTTCGCAACGTGATTTTTACGTTGACACCTATAGCAGGTAACAATATCCTTCTGCTCAGGTGAGCTTCTGTTATAGTCCCTTAACACCAAAAACCAATTAAAATAAATAAGATACGATTATTAAACCACTAAAAATATTACACGAACATTTAACACAGGTAATTTAGACAAACACAGGTATTGCAACTAATGAGCAGACGACACAAAAAACTAACGGTACATTGCAGACGCTAAAATGGTATGTTGCCACGTATACTCTTTACAACACATCAAAGCTCCAATAGATCCAAGGACAAAGTCATTCTCAAACTGAAAAACATACTTTTATATACAAGCGCAAACAATCTAAGATAAACATTTGAGCAATAAGAACACCATACCAATTAGTAGTATTAATCATCATGATTCTGCAGGTAAATTACTTTCTTCTAATAGAAACACGATGGTGGGTCAACCTGACAACGTTTCATTACATAAAATAAAAAAAAGACAAAATTCTCTAAACTCAAACCGAAAATACAACTACAAGATTAAAACTGCACTCCACACCCTTCCCTTAAAATAATTAAAATCAAAAACTCGTAAGGCTCTTTTCAGCTTCTAAATACATTATAAAATATTCCTTGTTATTTTATATTTCCATTTATTTATATATTACGATCTGTGAAATATTTACAACTGAAACGATTGCGATAGTACTATGAACAATAATAATAATAATAATAATAATATATAATAAATAATAATTAATAATAATAAATAATAAAATAATAATAATATAATATAATAATAATAATAATAATAATAATAATAATAATAATAATGAATATTCGCAGTCTCTTGCAAGTGAAGCCTTAGCAACTAGAAAATAGGAAGGGAACTACATTTTCATTATTGCATAAATACAGAAAGTTAAAAGTAAAATTGTTACATATATATATACTATATATATATATATATATATATTATATATATATATATATATATATTATATATATATATATATAATAATATATATATAATTATCAATACCCCTCAATGGAGACTCTACAATCGAGTTGAAAACGCTCCTCTGTTAGGAGGTTCAAAAACCATGAGAGGGATTGACTTTGAACAATTAGAGCAAATCGGAGCATGTTCATTCTCAAACCATTCTAATAATCAAACATATATATATATATATATATATATATATATATATACTATTAATATATATATATATATAAGTATATATTATATATCCCTATATATATTATATATAGATACTATATAGTATATATATAATATTATATATTATATATATAGTATATATTATATATATATATATATATATATATATATATATATATATAATATATATATATATATGTGTGTGTGTGTGGTGTGTGGTGTTGTGTGTGTGTGTGGTGTGTGTGTGTTAGTGTGTTATTATTATTACTTTTTTACCAATCTCCCAAGTTGGGCTTTGCCCTGTCAGTTATATCAGCAGTCTATTTTCCTTCTGACCGAAAACTTGAATTCTAGAACACTCCAGAAAACTACTTCCTTCGGCGGCAAATGGTTTCCGATGCTATGTCCTTTGAGTCTACACTCAGTAAGGTTTCACCCTATAGTGGAATAGCATCTTCTCCATTCCATTAGGCCTCAAAACTCGTTCTCCAAGAGCTCTCAGATGATTGTGCTTCTAGGCGCATAAGATTCAAACGCTGGTCCAAGAGTAATTCAAGCAAAAAGGAAATGACGGGTTTTGCCTAAGCCCTGTTAGCTCTATAACCATAGAGAAGAAGATCTTCATTGACCTGACCAGAGACGAAACACCCAATCTTCTTTGAACCAATCATCTTTCCACTGACTTCTTCAAATAATTTTCCAACCCAACATATCCAAATATATATATCTATCCAAACCTTATAGTTATTTTTCATTATTATAAAGAAAAAAACCGTTTCATAAAAATATTCCAGCTTCTCAATTTTTTTTTTGTAAAATCCATATTATATATAATATATTATATATATGATATATATATATAATAAATATATATATATATAATATATATATATATATATATAATATATATATTATAATATATATATTATATCCATATTGTGTGGTGTGTGTGTGTGTGTGTGGTGGGTGTGTGGTGTGTGTATGTAATGTGTGTGTGTGTGTGGTGTGTGGTGTGTGGTGTGTGTGGTATGTGCTGTGTGCGTGTGTGTGTGTGTGGTGTGGTGTGTGTGTGTGTGTGTGTGTGTGTGTGTTGTGTGTGTGGTGGTGTGTGTGGTTGTGTTTGTGTTGTGTGATTGGTCGTTTGAATGGATGAGATACGGTGATATATTTGAGGATTGGGTTGCCGAGTAGGTTATCTGATATCTAAAATAAATATCGATATATCGATTAATCGTATATATTAAAAAATATAAATTGGCTTCGGATAGCCTACAGTCAAAAATACGATATAATCGGTTTTAAAAAAATATCATTATATATTATATATATATATATATATAATATATATATATAGTATATATATATATAATAATATATTATATATATTATATATATATATATATATAGTATAATATATATGACAAGTTACTTAACGGCTACACGGAACGGGAGGTCGGATCAAACAAAACATTTTCAAAGGTAGACTCTATGATACATAAATAGATGTTCTAGGAGTGATATGAGATTTTTTTTTCATAGGGGTGACCTTACCTGACCTGAACTGACCTAACCTGACCTAACCTAACCTAACCTAACCTAAAAGAAATAGAAAAAAAAATTCATTTCACCCCTAGAACTTCTATTTATGTATCATAGAGTCTATCTGTGAATTTTTTTTTTTGAATCTCTCCCTCCCATTCCGTGTAGACGTTAAATAACTTTGGCCTAGGACAAAGGTACTTAACGACTACACGGAATGGAAGGTCGGATCAAAAAAAAAATTTCACACTATTTATGTACACATCTGATAAAAAATTAGAAAAATATTCGAAACAAACAAATACATATCTTATTTTTATTTTATTTTCAATATCATAACTAGTAAAAGTGTCTTCTTCTTCTTAATAATACTTCGTAAAAGATTAAAAAAGATGAATATTGGGGAATGTAATGCGGATGTCGGTGAAATTTGGGGGAAGGGGCAGATTTATGAAAGACACTTGGCTCCGCCCATTCCCCCAAATTTATGACCGTATCCCTCGCGCAGTCAGAAAGTAGTTCGGCAAGAAAAAAAAATAATTACTTTAAAAGTTTTAGCTTCACCTCTAAAAATGTTTATTTTTGTTGTACTTTTGTTTGATATACACTACATTTACTAATTTACCCTATTAGCTTGTAGCCGTGAAGTAACTTTAACCATGGACAAAGTTATTCGCCTCTAAAAATGTTTATTTTTATTTGTCCTTTTCGTTTGATATACACTACATTTACTAATTTATCCTATTAGCGTGTAGCCGTTAAGTATAATATAACCTATTTGGAAAAGTTATATATAATATATATATATATAATATATAGCCTATTTAAATAATACATATATATATATATATATATATATATATATATATATATATATATATAATATATATAGTATATTATATATATAATAATATATATATAGTAATATATATTATATATAATATATATATATATATAGCCTTTTTAAAGTAAACACTAATCATGGCCCTGAATTTGCAGTGGAGGTGATTTTACATAGGGAATAAAGCTTCGAGTAAAGTGGAAAATCTTCACATATAAAAACATTTCTAATTTCAGATTAAATTAAAATTTAATTGAAGATTTAACATTATTATCAAA
>JABUQX010001686.1:40000-45000 GCA_015478945.1 Trachelipus rathkii | reverse complement strand
ACCTTCTCTCTCCAAGACTAGGGTTAAGATGCATCGCATGCACTGGAACAAAAAAGCAGTAGAAGAATATGACGCAAGAAGAAAAGAAAACCCAGCCATACCGCTCCCTTTATACCTAATAGTGAGAACTCGTCGCAGTCAGAAAATCCATCCTAGGACTTTACGGGACTGCGATGGACCCTTACAATGGCATCTCGTCAATGTAGGGTTCATCCTCTCGCAAAACACCGTCAATAATAATAATAATAATAATATTACTATTATGCACCTTTCTTCTAGCCTCTACTAAACTCATATTCTTCTCCTTCGGGCATTCTTTTACTGACTCAATCCACTTTTTCTTCGGTCTCCCAGCCGGTCAATTCCCAACACACGCACCACTATATATCCTCTTAACCAACCAACTATCATTCATCCTTTTCACATGACCAAACCATCTCAATGTACTTTCATTTATTTTCTAATTTTCTTCTTTTCTCACACCACACAACTCCCTAATACGTTCATTCCTCATTTTATCAATTCTTCTCACACCTAACACGCCGCTAAGGTTGTCCATATGAACACATATTACTTTATATATATACCTCATATTCCAGACCATAGTTTCACTACTATACATTAACACAGGTAACAACATATCCTCATATAAGACCATAACGCACTCAAGACTTAGTCTTTTCACATCCACCAAGGATTTAATTGCACCAACCACCTTCCTACCATTCACAACTTTCCAACTACATTCTGCGACATCCATTCCCTTTTCATCCAACATATATCCTAAATATTTAAACTTAGACACTCGTTTCAGTTGTTCACCATCCAACATAACTTCACACCGAGTACTGTCCTCACTCACAGCCATAAACTTACTCTTTTATGCGTTTGCATTCAAACCCCTCCTTTTATACACCCTACGAAATCCCTCTACCAATCCTCTCAAACTCTCTTCAGATTCGCCACCCCAAAAAAATTATCCGCATACAATAGGTAGAGCACCTTCTACTCTCTTCCATTCTCCATGATTCTAACACCTTACCCTACCACCCCCACATCTAATTCTTTCCTAACCCAAGACATATACAAATTGAATAACCAAGGAGACATAAAACATCCCTGCCTCACTCCGCTATCAATATTTAACCAATCACCCTCAACTCCATTTATTCTTTCCCACACTTCCCTAACGTCATACATACTTTTGATTCTATTCAGAATCCTACCACCAACACCATATATCACTAATACCTGCCATAGTGTTTCTTATTAATACCATCATACGCCTGTTGCAAATTCATAAAACCTAGATTCAATTTATTCTTCTTCTCTCTCATTTTCTCAGTCATTTGTTTCGATGTAGTGATTTGATCCACACATCTTTTATCACTTTTAAACTCACCTTGTTCTTCACCAATCAGTCCTTTGTTCACTCGACGCACTCGTTTGACCACCATATCATCATATACTACCCTACAACACTCAATAGACTAATTCCTCTATAATTTCTTCAGTTACCTTTATCCCTCTTACCCTTATATAAGGATACTATAACTGCTCTTCTCCAATCCCTCTGGACTATACCTTCCATAAACGCTTTGCTATACAGCTAGTAAATACTTTCAATCATCATCTTCCCTCCGTTCTTGATCATTTCACCAGTAATTTCATCTATACCTGTTGATTTACCATTATTCCACTTTCTTACTCTACCCACTACCTCCCCCTTACTAATGACCTCATCCCCAAAATACATATTCCTTCTTGCCCAACAAACCCACACATATTCACTATTATCTCTTCATTGCTGCCAATGTTATGCAGATTCTCGAAATGTTCACAACTTTCCTACTACACTCTGCATCATTTGTTCCCTTTTCATTCAACATACTCTAAATATTTAAACAGAAACTTGTTCCAGCTTCTCACCATCTAACATAACTTTACACCGAGGACTGTCTTCGTTCACAACAATAACCTTACTCTTATCTACGTTTCTTTTCAAACCCCTCCTTTTTCACACTGCCAAATCTCTATACAAATCCTCTCAAAAACTCTTCAGATTAGCAACACTAAACCAAATCATCCGCATATAATAGATAGGGCACCCTCTAATCTTTTCCATTCTCTATTATTCTGACACCATCCCCACCTCCAATTCTTTGATAACCCCATCCATATCCAAATTGAATAACCAAGGAAACATAACACATCCCTATCTCAAACCTCTATTAATATTAAACTAATCACTTTCGACTCTATTTATTCTTACACACGCTTCACTATCGTCATACATACTTTTGATTCCATTCAAAAGCTTACCCTAACACTATATGTCACTAAAACCTGCCATAGAGCTTCCCTATTAATCCTATCATGTCATACGTCTGCATAAATCCATAAATCCTAAATACAATTTTTTCATCTTCTTCCTCATTTTATCAATCATTTGTTTTGAATGTAAAGATTTGATCCACACATCCTCTACCACTTCTAAACGCACCTTGTTCTTCACCAATCAGTCCTTCAGTTACTCGACGCACTCTTTCGACCAAAATACCAGCATATATCTTTCGTACAACACTCAATAAACTAATTACCCTTTAATTCCTACAGTTACTTTTATCCCCCTTACCTTCATATAAGGGTACTATTACTGCTCTCCTCCAATCTCTCGGAGCTATACCCTCCATAAACGCTTTGTAACTCAACTTCCAAATCCTCTCCATCACCACCTCAACCTCCGTTCTTGATCATTTCACCTGTAATTTCATCTATACTTGCAGATTTACCATTCTTCAACTTTCTCAATCTGCTCATTACTTTCTCCTTACTAATTACCTCATCTCCAAAATACCTATTCCTTCTTGCACCATCAAACCCACACACACATTCACTATCACCTCTTCATTACTGCTAATGTTATGCAGATTTTCGAAGTGTTCCTTCCACACTCCCCTCACATCCCTTTCATCAGTTACGAAAGCACCATCCCTATTCATTATTCTAAGCAGATTTCCTTTATTCTCATTCTTAACCTTTCGCGCTTCCTTCCAGAAGAGCTTCCTATTCCCATGTAAGTCTAAATTCATCCTCCTTCCAAAATGTTTATTTACATCTATGTTCCTCATACGCATGCATCTGTTAGTATTCCTTTTTCCTCCTTATATAATTCCAAACATCTTTCTTCTGAAACCTCATCATTGGATTTTAGTACATTCAACCACGCTTCTTTTTTATTTTTAACTTCTTGTATTACATCTTCATTCCACCACACACTGTTCACATTCTTATTTCCTACGTTAGCACATAAACATACCTCCTTTGCACTGCTAAAAACTGCTTCTTTCATTTGTTTCCAGATTTATCAGTTTCAATTTGTTAACATTCAACTGATTTACTTGCAAGGGCTCTTAAATTCTTATCCTTATTACCTTGCTTACATAACTTCTCACTCTTAATTCTACTTACTTACTTCCTTATCACCTTTCTCTCCATCCAAACCCCAGCTACCTTAATTTTACATAAAACAGCATAATGATCCGATAATCCCATTCCTTACCCCCTCACTGATTTAACATCCAGCACATACTTTAACATCTCCTTCTTCACCAACACGAAATCAATCATACTTTTCACTTCTATACCATCTCTACCTACACCAACTCTAGTTAGTATACTTAAGAGTACTCTTGTTTTTAAATAAAGTATTACTTACAGACTAGTGTTTTTCAAACTGAGGTGCGTTCCGAAATACGACGAAATACGGGTGACGACAAGCATGAAGAAAAACTTTAAATTTTATTTTTTACTAATTGTATATATATATATATATATATATAGTATATATATATATATAGTTGTTATTATATATATAGTTATTATATATATATATATATATATATATATATATATATATATTATATATATATACAGCAGTTATTATATATATATATATATATATATATATATATATATATATATATATATATATATATTTTTTATTTTTGGGGGTGCGCACTAAAGGAAAGAATGGGGAACCACTTAGTCTTACACACATACCCTCTCTCTCCTCACAGAAATTAATCACCTTCCTACCATTCTCCTCTTCCGACACCCCAAAGCCACCTGTTATACCTTCCCTTTTTGATCACCTATCCCAACCATTTAGGTCACCCAACACAATCAATCTGGAGCTCCTACCAACCCATCTAAAACATCATTCAGATTATATATATATATATATATATATTAGTTAAGAAAGTAGTTATATATATATATAGCATAGTTATATGGTTGTTGCTATTGCTATTAGTATATAGCATATACAGTATATATTAGTTATTAAGGTTGTTATTACATATATATATATTATGAGTAAAACAAGCAAATATGAAAACTAATGTTCGCAATATAAGATTTGACAATGTGTCATGACGAAAAAAACTTATCAGTTTTTTTTTTTTTCACTTTCTTTCTTTAATAATTATTTTATTTTCCAGTTTAATAGAATCTACTTATTACTTACTATCTCTAATTATTAATTACTTAATATGTTCTTGTAAACGTGCAATTAAAAGCATGTAATTAATTGTGCCTATATATATATATATATATATATATATATATATATATATATATATATATATATATATATATATATATATATATATATATTTATTATATATATATATATATATATATATATATATATATATATATATATAAATATGTGTGTGTATATATAAGGACCTTAATATCTGCAATTTAAAAGGAAAGTTGATGAAATAGTATTCAGGTTGAGATTTCTTAAAATTTCGCATATCAAAATTATGACAAATGACATAGCAATGGCTAGAAAATATTTACGTCATTTGAGTTGTTAAAGAAGAGTTATATAAAGATAATTTAGCATCACTTGTAGCAAGATAGAGGCTGTTAAATATTGTTATTGATGGATAAAAGTTGCAAATTGAATATATATTAGACAATTGTGAGAG
>JABUQX010001686.1:0-32500 GCA_015478945.1 Trachelipus rathkii | reverse complement strand
TTCTCTACAACGGAAGTAAGTATGCTTCCTTACTTGTGGGACATTCTGTTCATTTGAAAGTGTTGTGAAAATTTTGAGATAATCTAATAAACTAAATATATTCAAGACCTGTTGACGTTTGTGGCAATTTAAAAGGTACTTCCTCCATGGTTATCTAGGTAAACAAAGGTGGATACCAAAGACCCGTGGTTCCTTGTGAATGGGATATTCGTAATTATATCAGCCATTATTTAAAAAGAAGGTCACAGGAAGTTGCCTTTTTACATTGTCTTCTTGGGATAAAAATATACAAAGAGAGGTTGATAAATCCTTTAAGTAAACCATTCAAGTAACTTATTTTAAACAACTGAAAATTATGTACTCTCCCAGAAATATAGGAGCTGTGGTGAAAATGTGATAAGTATTTCACAAGATATAAGATAGATAATGAAAAGACGAATATCAGGAAGATGGGAAATGTCAGAAGATAGCGATAACTGCATGGATTTGTAAAGATGACAATCACTATAACTAGTAACAAGCGGAGAAAAGTAGCGAGATACATCGTACGAAACAGGAAACGATATTATGAAGATTTAGACTGATTTTAAATGATATTTGTAAGCTTGTGCCTTACTTTAGCTACACACCTTGTGCTCTATATTATTATTTAAGCGTTAGAAATAAATTTTACTTATTTTGCAATTTTGTGTTTGTTTTTAAAATTTTATACCCCATTTGTAAAATAACTTTACGAGGTGGAAAAATAATGAGTTCATATTTGAAATCAAGACAAAAAATCCAATATAATGAAAACCTAAAAGTGAAGACAATTTTCCAAAAGTTAAATTTTGCAAGCCTGTGTAATTTTTCAAATATATAAAATAACATCTTTTCTTTTTATTATTTTGAAATTAATACCAGTGATAGATTATCTATTTTATGACCCTTATATATTCAAGTAAATATATATTTATAATATATATATAGTTGCCATTTTTGGGGAATGTGAGTTACCAAATTGAAAGGGAAATTAATGAAATAATTAATTACCAAAATCTTATTCTAAAACTGATTTTTAATAATAGAAACAAAATTGGAAAATTTTTCAAGTCTAAGGAAAGACTTCCTGCAGCTGTTTGCTCATCTGTGATATATTAATATAACTGTGGTGGCTGTGATGCCGCCTATATTGGGAAGATTACTCGAAGTCTTTCAACCCGCATATGCTTGAGCACAAAGGTGTTTCCTTAGAATCATTTGGAACATATTGCATCATCCTCCTCTTTACGGGATTTAACTCGCATTCTTATCAATCCAATACCCCATAATGGATCCAAATTTTTAAATATTTAGATCTTGAACGATGAGCGATCTCATTTGTTGGATTTTGTACATATGCACTACAAACCCAATGTTAAATGAAAAATTTTGCATTCTGATATTCTAATTTGAAGTGAGATTTCACTCTGACAGTCTTTCCTTAAACTTGTTAATTTTAATATACTTATTTTAAATTTATTTTATATTATATTGTAAGTTTAATTATTTTATTTTTTATTAATTTAGCGCCTTTACTGACTTTTATTTATTAGACCGGATGGAAAATCAGATATTAATTTGATAATAAAAATGTTTAAGTTTGTTTTTTTGGTCTTCTGTCGTTATCAATATATATATATTTTATATATATATATTATATATATATATATATATATATATTTATATATAATATATACTTATATATAGTATTTTTGTTGTTTATATATATATATATATATAGTAATATATATATATAATATTAAGTCTCATATTAATACAGGATTACGGGACTCGAAGAGAATATATTAGACAGGTAGACGATGAGCACACACACTATGACGTCGCAGATGATGCATGCAAATTGTATACAGCGAGGGACGGACTGCAGGAATGCTCAACAGATGGAATGCCCAAATGGGAGAAATAGGTATGAAATGAATCGCGGAAAACGGGTAATGAGAATAGCTGAGAAGAAACAAAATTAACTCAAAATATAGAATGGAGAGAACTATACAGGCGGTGGATATATATTTCAAATTATGTGAGTGATTAGACTGAAAGGGAAAGGTGGATAGGGATGGAGAGGAAATGGCCGGAGGATCAAGTATATTCCTCAAACGTAGGGATCATATACGCAGTACTGAAAAAAACAGTATATCAGAAGAAGTAAAAATGTGATGAATAAAACAATACTGAGACAGAATTATAATGTGTAGCGACGGATCGGTTTCTACATTGGGAACAAATAAAATTGATGAAGAGGATTGGAGCTGGAAATAAGTGTGCTGGATATTAATTCTAAAGGAGTATAAAACACCTGAAGATAGCGGATAAGTGAGGTAAATATCGGAGAGAGATGAAATTGGATAAATAACTAAATCTATTACAAAGATCACTGAGATGGTATGGAACTCAAGAAGATGAAGAGGAACTGGACAAGAAAGCTGCTCGATGGACGATGAACTTACTTGGGGGCCAAGACCGGGAAAAAGATAATGATTGTTGGAGATATTGGGATAAAACGGTCAGAGATTTTATGGGTGGATGTGAGAAGAATAAATTACGATAGATATGAACAACTTGGGGAAGTTCTGGCAAGGAGGCGAACACCTGACAGTCAATAAGATCTAGCAGAGGGATGTGAATAAGGTGATATATAATATATGTATATAGATATATATATTATTAATAGAATATATAATATATATATATAATATATATATAATTATATATATATATATATATATAATATATTACTTATATATTATATATTACTATATTATACTTTATCATTATTATAGTATTATAGTATAAGTATAATATATACGTATAATTATAGTATATATAGTAATGAACGTGTATTATAAATAATATTATATATATTGATAGTATAGTTATATAAATTATATACTACTATATTATATATAATTATTGTATATAGTGCGGGTAATATCGGAATCATATATTAATAAGATATATTATAATGATATATATAGTATATAAATATATAGTATAAGGAGATATATATATATATATGACGTATATATATTTAGTATAAGTTATCTGATATCATATATTATTATTTACTTTAATTAAATTCTTGTATATATTATTATAAATAATTATATATATAGATAGATGTATATATATATAGTTTACTATATAATATTATTCATAAATATTAATATTAGTATATATATATATATATATTTATATTATTTATATATTATATATATAGTTATTATATATATTTATATATAATTATATAGGTATAGGAATAAGATATATAGATATATAGTGAGAGGCGAGTATATCAAGAGCGACTCCACATCATCTTTTTACTAACTCGGTTCTCTCCTATGGCATGCCTCTCTCTTCGTTATCTTCTCCTTTCTCTCTCTCTTATATATATATAATTATAAATTTAATATTATTATAATATTATATAATATATATATACTATAATTTATATATATTTATATATTACTTTTATGACTATATATAAGATATATATTTTTTAATCGAAATTCGAATACAAGTGAGGTAATGATGTTAAATGTTATAATTTAATTTTTTTTAGATAAACAAGTATTTATTAGACAGGGAAATAAAAACAACTTGTAAAATATGATTAATCACGAAAATAGTTTATACCGTCTTTAAATTTCTCTCCGCTTTTTGGAGAGGCCACAAGCCGTTACATTTTATAAAATGGTTTAAAACAAATAGCATTATTTCAATAAGATATGGATTCTTTTAAAAACCCTTTTGGTTTAAGATTTATATACCATTAAATCTTTACCTGTATTATGTAATGTATTTCTTTAATTTAATATTTTGAAAAAAAAAAATAAGAGGATTTATCATAGAATTTGCGTAAATTTGAAGAAGCGACGTTCGCTTACTATAATAAAACTCGTGCTAAGCACGGAATTAGATAGTGTTAGGTGTAGCCTCTATATATAATTACTATATATATATATATATATATATAATATCGATATTAGTAATATATAGGTATATATAATTATATCATATATATAATATGAGTTAATTTTCCTTTCTATTATTATAATATATATATATATAATAGTATTATATTATATAATCTAATACTGGATATATTATATATACAGCACATATATATTATAGTTATATTATATTTATAATAATATATATATATATTGTTATATTATATATATATATATATATAGTATAATAATAATTATGATAAAGTATATATATATATATATATATATATATACTATATATATTATTATATATTCATATATATATATATAGATAAATTCATATAGTTTCAAGCGTATTTCGGCGGGAATACGATTTCAGTTTGCGTTCGTTTTATAGTACACTTGCGAACGAGTAAGAATAATTAAAAAAGTGGTGGAAACTTTGAAAAGAGTTTTAAAGTTTTCTTTTTATTATTATTTTTATATTGTTTTTCGGTCGGGGCAGATTATTAATTAAATTATTAATGTATTATTATATATTATAATTGTTATTATATTAATTATATTTTTATTCTTATTATATTAATTCATTAATTATTATATTATTATTCGATATTATTATCTATTATTATTATGTATTATTAGTAACTAAAATATGAATTTATTTTTCTAATATCTTTTTATTTTATTCCTCGTTTATTTATATTATTAGTTTAATTTTTGGGAGATAATTTAATATTTTTAAAATAATCCACTCCGGCCCTCCGAGAAGCGAGGGGGGGCATCCTGCATGATATAGTGGAGCTTCGGTTAACACCCAGTGTGGAATGGGGGATCAAAAATAAAATAATATATATAAAAATCTAATATTAATTTATTATTATTATTAAATAATATGATATAATATATATATCTATATATAATATAATTATAATTAATTATATATATATATCATATATTATATTATGATATATATATAAGTATATATATTATATATATATATACTAATATATACTATATATAATTATAAGTTATATAATGTTATATATATGATATATACTATATATTATTGAATAATATTATACATTCTTTATCATCTTTACAATCTTTACAATTTTTACAATTTAGTTCTGTTAAAAAACAACTATACACAAAATTATTTTTAAGTATCGTAAATAGCTTTAAAAAAAAAAAAAAGCGGGGTATATCTTGAGTCATATATAAAATAGTTTATAATAATATATATAGTATTAAATATATAATAATATATATTAGATTTATACTAATATATATATAGTATAATTATAGTATATAATAAGTATATATATAGGTATATAGATAATATGGGTAATGAGAAGTTATATAGTATATCATATATTTATATAATATGTTAGGTATATAATTATAGACTAAATGATATATATATAATCTTAGTACTGTATATTAGGTATTATAGATACTACTATTGTATAAGTGTGTATGGGTGAATTATAGTATGATAATTAGTTATAATAATAGATATATATATATATATATACTATCTATATAATATATTATAAATAGTTATATATTATATATATATATATAGATAATATTATGTATATATATATTATATTATATTTACTACGAAAAAAGAAGCGGCCGAGGTTTTTTTCATGTAAAGGAAAAATAGCAAGTGAAAATATTAATGAATAGATCAAAGACATCTTTCTTTATAATGGTGAATTTTTCAAAATATATTTAATTATATACAAAAATAGTAAAAAGAAATTGTCTATAATTATTTTTGACCTTCACCTAGGCTTTTTTAAAAGTAAGTTAGGCAATTTATTTCGTTTAAATTTTCATTTAGTAACGTTCATTTTTATTATGAATGTTGACGCTATCAAACTGTTTTTTTTTTAATTAACCGAAGTACCGGGGGTAGGTGAGATACTTCGTTCTTTCAAATATTGTGCAGATCATGGCATGCGGGGCTACATGCAAGGCTTCGCAAACGACAGGGTGCATAAATTGACAGTGAATTGAAAAAAAAAAATATTCTTGTTTCTTTCCGTAACAAAATAAAAATCAATCTTAATCGTAGTTAAGTCTTAAAATTTCACTTTCAGTGTGATTTATACCTCATCGGTCGTAAAAATTCCAACCTGTTAAATGGTTGTTCGTAGAAAATTTCGCATGAACTATAACATTATATAATATGTATGCATTAGTAAATACGTAGTATTAATAATAATTTCTATTAGAAATTGACTCAGCTGATCAGTATCATATATGTATGCATATAGTTTATTATATATATATTTATATGTATTTAGTATATATGTAATATAATTTATTTTATTAACTCGTATATATACTATATATATATATATACTACCTTGTCATGACCCTAAAAAAGTAGGTTTACATCATATAATTAAATAGTAATATATATTATATAAGGTATATATATATATACATATATAAAATAATATACATTATATATATAATTATATGGAGGATATAATATATATATATATATTATATATATATATTATAATTATTACTATTTATATAGTATTATATTATATATTATATTATTATATAGTCAGAATATATATATATGATAGTAGTAATATATTTATATAATGATATATATTTATATATATTATATATATATATTATATTATATATGAATATTAGTATATTAGTATTAATATATAATATATATAACTATTATATATTATAATAATATATATGATATTATATATATAACTATATCAGTTACATATAATTTTCCTACTTAATATATCTATGTATAATATTATTATACGATA
The DNA here is from genome assembly GCA_015478945.1 of Trachelipus rathkii. NCBI lineage: Eukaryota > Metazoa > Arthropoda > Malacostraca > Isopoda > Trachelipodidae > Trachelipus > Trachelipus rathkii. The sequence goes on along the minus strand of JABUQX010001686.1, from coordinate 25,689 downwards.
CTATATTATATATTAATATTATATATAATATAAAATATGTATATATATACTATATAAATATATATTAGTAAATAAATTTCACTCGGTCCTTTTTAAAGAAATTAAACGTATCGCCAGATATACAGTACTTGGATGGAGTCCATGGGCACCTTTTGCACACATTTATATTGGGCAACACAGAACAGAACCAATTTTAATTTTTATTATGCTTTTATTTTCCAGAATTTTCCAAAATATTATCAGTTTATGTGTTTTAATTTAAAATAATTTTTCTTCCTTTAGAATTCATTTGCGTGCATTGCCATTATCACTGCGTCAGGAATACTTTACAATTATCAAATAATGGTCATGATACCATTATATGAAAATAGAAAAAAAAAAAATAGAATTCCCGAATTTGGGCGCTTTTCCTCACTAATAGATTTGAAGTTAGACCTTATTTGTCTCGAAACATCGGCATTTGTAGTAGTGATTTTTGCCTAAAAATAAAGTCAAAAAACTATAATTTTTATTACATTTCTCAAATCAGGTACCTATTTAGTTTGACATTTCATAATAAACAAAGTAATGTCTGCTATTTTTCCTATACATTATATTATTTCAGTCAAATGTTACTAATAATTAGTCTCAAACTGAATGACAATTAACAGTTACCAATTTATTACAAATAAAGAATTTGTTGGACCAATGTGAAAGACAATATTAAATAATTAAAAGAGAAGTGATGAGGCAAAATTTACCTTATTAAACTGATTTTACATCTCACATTTTTCTTGTAAATTGTTAAGAAAATCTTTTCACAAATTTTATTCCTAAATTGAAAACTACTTTTGATTTGTAAAACATGTTTTAATATCTTGTTATCTTGAATTAATAATTTTACGTCAGAGTCGAAAAATGATGCCACCCAAATAACCAGAAATAATACATTTGGCTGTAAATTTTTATCAATAAGCATTAATAATATTATATATTATATATATATATATATTATAATAATATATATATATTATATATATATATATATATTATTATATTAATAATATATATATTAAAAAAAAAATATATATATACTATATATATATATATAATATTTAATATCTATATATATATATAATATATATATATATAATATTATAATATATATATATATATTATATATAATATATATATATATAATATATATAATATATATTATATATATCTATAAAAATAAATATAAATATACTTTGCATAGCGAGCTAAATTGCATAGTAATAAAGAATTATTGGTGGGAAGATAAATAAGAAATGTCTCTCTGGGTCGAACTAACGCATGTGCGACTGAGACCGGACATATCTCGCGCTCTACAAGAGTCCTTCCTCTACGCAAAAAAGTTAGATTCAAGAACAAGCTTTCAAACGACCGAGCCCCCTTCAAGCGAAATCACAGTTTTCAATCTTTGATTCGCGATATTTTAAAGAAATTAAATCGCAGACTAGGAAGAACAGGATGAAAACCTGTTGATATCGCCTTGGACCTAGTCTCTATCCCTTAAAAGATTTTAATCTAACTTTTTGGGTTAGAGTGATGTTAGTCGGTAGAGCGTCCGTGTATGTCGGTCTCAGTCGCAACATGCGTTTGTTCGACCCCAGAGGAGAAAATTTTCTTTATATTCCACAATAGTTCTTTATTTACTATATATACGTTATATTATATATATTATATATATACAATATAGTATAGGTAACAGTAGATATAGATATAATATAATATATATATACTATAAATATTCTACTGGTAATAAATATATATATAGTATTTTTATATTTTGGCATCAATCAGAAGTAGTGATATATAGTATATATAGATGTATATATATTTATATATTATATAATATATATATATATATATATATATATATATACTGCCTCTGACATTTCATCACCGTATTGAACCGCTCTTAGCACAAGGTGTGGCGTGTTTCTCACAAATTCTGCGCAGAGAATAACATCTCTAGGCTTCCTCATTGTGACTGGCCTGACTTCTTCATTCTAGCCCTTCTGTTCTGTGATATTTTTGCCGTGATCTCTTTTTCTTTTTGATTTTAACCCTCTTCACTTCAAAGTTTGGTTCAGCATCTGTCTGAGATATTTGAGTTAGGCTGAGGTTTGTTTTTGCTTCACTATTCTTTTAAAGCCCATCCTTAAAAAAAGCTCTTCTCAAGTGGAGGGAAAAGCTTTAAAAATATGTTAAAACTTCATCCATCCTAATGTTATGGACAAAGATTTAGTCCATCTTCAGAACAACAGAAAATCCCATCGAGACTATGAAAACTGAAATGACTCACAGTAGTAATTCGAGAAAGGACATTACGAAGGAATGCTCTCGATGCTAGAGACTTTATAGTCCAAGATTGAGGATAGTGAGGCTGAAAAGAAAAATGAACAATATGAATAAAGTTAGTCTTAGATGAGAAAGAGAAGCGAAGTCATAAGGTTGAAAATTTTGAAGGATCCAAATCACTAGCATGAGATCTAACAGCTACTTTCCGCATATATATATAAACGTCATTTATCTTTGAGAGAAAATTAAAGATGCAACTAACACTAGGTGAATACAAAATAGCGTCTGGTCTACTTTTGAAAATCTGAAACTTCTGAATTTTGGATCAGACTTTAGAGCATGAGGAGAGGTTCAGAGGACAAGAAATTATGTTTAACAAAGTTTAAATTATAAAAAAAAAAACATGAATGCATAATATGTATATATATATATACATATATATATTATTATATATATAATATCAATATTATTATATTATATATATTATTATAGTATTATATAATATTATATAGTATATATAAAACATATAATGCATAATATATATATATATATATAATATGATTATATATATATATATATATATATATATATATATAATATATGTATATAAAATATTTTGTTATAAGTATTTTATATATATTATATATATATACTATTATATGATATATATATAAATATATATTATATATATATATATATAATGATAAAGGACTTTGGTTAATGAGACTAATGTTAAATTATTTTGAGAAAAGTAAGGAGGAAAACACTAGTGAAACTTTGAAACTTTATTGATGGTGATTTGAAGATTTTCATGAGAGAGATGAAAGAGTAAACGACACCTAAGTTCTTTTTTCTTCTTCTTCTTCTTCTTCTTTATTTTAAAACTCGATTCTATTATGTTGGATCAATGATAATTTTAAGCTTTTCCATACAAAAATGGAAGACTTCCTAATGTGAGTCATTTTCCTTCAGGATGATAACCATTTACAATATATATATAGTATTATATATTATATATATATGTATATTATATATATATATAATATATATAGTAATATATATTATATTATATATATATATAATATATATTAATATATATATCTAGATTATATTGTATAATATATAAATATAACTATATATAATATATATATATATATATATATATATATATATTATATATATATATTTATTATATATATATTACATTAATATATATATATATTATTATTAATATATATATATATATAGTATATATACATATATGCCCCTAATTATTTTTTCCATAACTTCAAAACAACACATTTAAGTGAAAAAATATTTATTATATTATGAAATTTATTGTTATAACCATTAACATCAACCATTGTTTGTTTTAATTTATAACTCAATTTTATAAAATCCAATACGAATATTTTTTGCACAGTAAAGATATAACTGGTAAAATTGTTATTTGTGATGAATTAATTAATTATTCTTGTATTACCATTTATATTTATCACTTATCGGTTATCACATAGCTGAGAATTGAGTTCACAATGTATTTCTTAATAAATATGAGATATGTTTTTGATAATAGTGGTTAGTGATGGGGTAATATTGCTAAAAATGGTAGGTTATATATATATATATATATATATATATATATATATATATATATAATTTATATATATATTATATATATATATATATATAATATAATATATATATATATATATATTATTTATATAAACAAAGAAATCTGGTTTTATAACAAAATCATATATATTAGATGTGCTTTTTATAGAGAAATTATATTTTAAATATATATACATATATATATTATATATCATATATATTATATATATATATAATTATTATATATATATATTAATTTAATTATAAATATTATTATATATATATATATTATATACTATATATTATATAATATATAATAATTTATTATATTATATATATGGTTATATAGTATAATATAGTATATATATATATATATATTATATATAAATATAAATATATTATATATATTATATATATAATATTATATATATATATATATATATATATATATTAGTATATATTATATATTATAATATTATATATATTATATATTATATATTATATATATAATATAATTTATAATATATATATTATATATATATATATATATATATATATATAGTATATATACTATCTATAGTATATATATATATATATATTATATTATAGATTATATATAGATATATTATATATTATATATATATATATTATATCTATATATATACTATATATATAGTTATATATATAGTATTATTTGATATATATTTTTTTTCGTTTTATGTATCTCTAATATTTATTTATATTAGAAAAGCGCTGGTAGATTCGTGGTTAAAACATCGCAACAAACGTGGTTCCAGATTCGTAAACTGGTCAGGTGGGAAAAATGTAAACTATTGCCCCCTTGCTGGCTTCGTCTTGCTCGCGTTAATTGAGTACAATTCCTCCTTGGTTAGGGCTCTGCCCATGAGCTGTGGTATAAATAAAATTTCATGCAAATTTAGAACGAGTATTCTACAGCTATAGCTATCCAGCTAAAGCATGAGTATTTATGTCATCTGTGGCAACTCCATTTGTACCATATCTCTGACTTTTATATATATATATATATATATTATATATATATATATAGATAATATTTTTATATATTATATAATTAATATATAATATATATATATATATATATATATATATATATATATATATATTATATATACCTGTATATTATATACGTTATATATATATTATATAATATATATATATATATTATATATATTATATATATACATATTGTATATATATATATTATATATCATATATATATATTATATATATATATATATATATATAAATTGACAATGCAAATCTTTTTAATTACAGGAAACGAGACATAGTAAATTTCTATTTTTTTTTCTATTATTATTTAAGGTTTAAATTTGCTACTTTCATACTGAATGAGTGATTAGGTGATGAATATGCATGAAGAAAAGAAGCCCCAGTTCATTTCATGTTTAACGTGTTAGTAGAATGTGAGGCATAATAAAGGAACATAAGTTTTTGAATTCTGTTTCCCCGAGGCTGCAGATAATTCGATAATAAAAAAGCAACATATGCAGGATTGTGTAAAATGTAGAGATAACCTCAAAATATAATTCTTGGGAAATAAGATCTAGAATACGAAAATTATGAAAAGGAAGTATCACAGTAATGTTGTAAGTAGTCATCAAACTTATCATTCCATATAAAATCACTGGACCATCATTCTAAGTGAGGATTACATGTACATTATCCCGAAGTTAATCTGCAGCTGTTAAGTACCAGTTCTTTAGTACCATCAAGTTCACCCTTGTCAACCTCCATAAAGACACAGAGTCTGAGAAAACTAAATCTAAAGACGTTTAGGAAAGCAAGAATCAGAACGTGACTTCTCATTAAATTTACTATTTGGGGATAAATATGATTTGTCAATAGATGCACTAATCTAAAAGGTGTCTAACACTGAAGAATCAGATGCTGATCATGATGAAGCATAAATATCATATATTATTTATTTAGGGTTATGAATCTTGCCATCGGCTTTAATTAATATGTTCTCAAATTCTGATGTTGATACTTATGAATGAAAAATAATTTTTTTAAATGTTGGGGCCATACAGTATAATTATAAGGAACAAAACAATTCTCATGACATATTAATAAAGAAGTAAGTTGTTAATAATAAAAAGAAACAATATAAACTAGTAAAATAATGTAATATTTAAAAATAAATTATTATTTTACTCATGTTTTGTTTTTGAAAATAAAAACGGTCGTTTCTTTACATTTTCATCTTCATTAATATATATATATATATATATATATATATATATATATATATATATATATATATATATATATATATATATATATATATATTATATATAATATATTAATATACTATATATTTATCATATAAATATTATAATAGTATATATATATATATATTATATATATATATATATAGTATATATACTATATATATGTATATATATATATAATATATATATTATATTATATTATATATAGTATATTTATTATTATATATAATATGATATTTAATTACTTACGTCTTCCTCAGGGTAGGCCTACGCTGTCAGCGGAGACAACATGATTTTCCACGGCAGTCGTTTCCAGAAGTATAACATCCTCCATCAGCGGCCCATCGCGGGCAGTCCATGTCTTCTCAAGTGCTTTCCACACAAATCTTCCGATCTCACTCGGTTTCCTTCGGCTTTACTGCCTACACTCTCCCCAAACTATTCTACTTCGCGACTCGTCCCCGCATCCATATATGCCCATCCATCTCATTCGAGAATTATTCCTGTTCAACCGGGCACACACCAATCTCTCCCTAATCCATTGTTTCTCACTCTATCTAATCCTCGTTTTCCAATACTCGTCCCTCACACCTTCATTTGCAGCTTCGAATCCTTTTTTCCTTCTCGTGTTGTAATGCTCATGTTTGCACATATGTAAATATGGGTAAAATTTGCTTATCAAATAATCTCTTCAATTTTTAATTCCATACACCCGATCCTCATAATTGATATATACGCTCTCATTGTTCTTGCCGTATTTTTTCCATTCTTGCCTCCCACTTCCCGTACACATCCATCCCTTGCTTGTAATTAAACTAAGTAAACAACTGATCCACATTTCTCAATTCTTTCATCATTCATGCGATCTCACACTTCAACCTCATGACTCTCTACCACTCTCAGTATTCATGTCTTTCTGTATTATCTATTAAACAATCATCTGTAACCTATGTTCAAACTTTCCATAAGTCTTTCAATACTCCCTTTAAATTAAACATAAGATATTACTATCTTTTAATTCACCATCTCGATTCGAAAGTTCTCTTAACTCTTCTGAATTACTTACATCTAGTAAGCTATAAAGAGAAGAGACAGGACACTACCTTCTGAATACCCCGTCCACCTAAACATTTCTTGTCTCATTTTTACATCCTGTTGTTCACTTTACACTACACGTATACAGCTTTTTATTGCTCTCCTACAGTCTTCTCCACTCCGTACATTCTCCCCAACATTCAAGTCTGGCCTGGGTACTGATTCAAATGCTTCTTAAATCAGGACGGCTATATATGATGTTTTATTAAATTCACAGCTCTCCAACACATTTTAAAGCAAACAACAATTCCACGAAGTACTCCTGCTTCCTTGTCCCTATTGTTCTCACCATAATCTCTATCACATGCTCTTAATTTCGTTTCACAATCCTTCGTAACTTTCGCTATATGTTCCAATAAAGCTTTCCTTATATAGTTTACACAATCTCATTATCGACCTTTCCCCTTATACAATGGCAAACAACTATTTTCCCCATCTACGGGAACAATCCTCCTCTGTCATTATTAAAAAGTCACTATTTCGTTCTTCAATTCTTACTCTCTCTTCCTTTTCAACTTATTGCAATTCATCTTCGCCGGGCTTTTCCTTTACTTATTTTTTGACAGAAGATTCTCATATTCTCATCTTTGGAATCACCTTCCAATCTTCCCACATATTGCTCCTCTTAAACATATTTTTCTCTCTTCTCATTAGGAATTCTTTTCAACGTTTTATTCATTTTTTACTCTTCCTGGATTCAGTGACTTTTCTTTATTTTGATACTATAAAGCTTTTGTTGATTTTTTATATTTTTTTGCCAGCTGTGACCTACCCTACTCTCATCTTCATATGATCCAAATGTTATTCCATCCTTTCCCAGAGCATTTGCTCCCTTTCACTATCCTGCTCGTTTCTTGCTATACATATTCAGCTCTCTTGTCTGTTCTTCCCCTAACACTTCTCATTTTTTTCTTTAATTCGAAACCACGCTCTCTTCACGATCTTATTCATTCCCACAAGTGTGTTTCTTCCTGTTCTCTCCATAATTGTACACCCAGCGTTTCTCCACGGTTTTTACTAATAATTTCCTGCAAATTCATGTTTTGTTTCCTCCACATTCGTCACTTTTTCTCTTTATTTTCTCCACATACTCTTCTCCTCCTCCTTTCATGGGGCCTCTTACCCTTCCTCTTTCAGGAGATTGCAACTTTAATCATTTCTTCTTTATTACCAGAACATGCATTTGTTATCTGTACCCTATCGGCACACCAATCTCATATCTAGTCAAAGCTGACTCCAAGGAAGTCACTTTTAAATCCTACACTGTTCCTGTAATCCGATACCTATAATACTTATATATAAACATATATACTATTATATATATATATATATATAATATAGTAATATATATATTATACATAATATAATATTAATTTATATATATTATATATTATTATATTATATATACTATATATAATATCTGTGGTGTGTTTGAGTGGGTGTCTGTTCGAATGTTGTCTGCTTTTGACGAACGAAGCCAAATTAGCGTGTAAACAAAGTGATAGAGAAGATAGAGATTACTATTTAATTAATTTTTTAAGATAGAGCAACTCAGATTTGACCGTTCCAATTGATCAAGTCAGAATAGTCAACAAATGAAAGCGAAACCAAAAAAGAAAATTTCCTCGAAAAGAATGGAAACCATTAAAGGAAGTATAAATTCGAGTTCTTTTTAATCAAGTAAACTTCTCAATTTGCACACGCAAATTATATATATATATAATATATATAAATATATATATATAATATATATTATAATATTTATTATATATATATATATATATATTATATATATATATATATATATATATATATATATTATCATATATATTATATAATAAATATATATATATATAATAATAATATATATTATATTAATATATATAATATATATATATATATTATTATATAATTATATATATATATATATATATATATTATAACTATATAATATAGTTTATATATTATATACTATATATATATATAATATTATATATATAATATATATATATATATATATATATAATTATTTCTTTTCACATCATTTAAATTTCATAAATACACTTGAGTGTTATTAAAATAACATTTATAATTATGCAAAAGACAAAATCTTATAAAATCGTTTTATTCAAATATTAAAATAGAAGTGAAAGATTTGTTTAGGTATATTTTAATTAAAATGCCAAAGAAAATAATAATGCTTGATGGTATATATAGGAAATACACTATGTATACCACACACGCACAATATCACATATATACAATATATTAGAGTGACACGGGTAATGACTTTCAAATATCTGCTGATGAACTGATGAAGATGCGTAGCGGTACGATAGAATTTGAGTATCACGTGTTTAGACTATTAGTTACAGATAACTACTAAAAAAACATTTGAGTAGAAAAATATAAAATTTATCATAATTATTTAATTTATGTTTTATCCTGACTAAATATCTAGGGCAGGGTTCTCCAAACTTTTTTGATCGCGTACCTAAGACGAAAATTATTTTAATTATGGTTCCCATATAGGCTATAATAATAATATAATAATATTATTTAATATATATATATATATTAATATATAGTATATATATAATATATATATTATATATTATTATATATGTATATATATATATATATAGTATAATAGATTATATATATATATTATATATATATATATATATATATATATATATATTATATATTATATTATATATATATATTATATATATATATAAATAATATAAATACGTATATATATAATATAATATAATATATTATATAAATAGTATAGTATAATATAATAATATATTATATTGTTTTTAAAGTTCACCACTACGGATAGCTATTCAAAGGGAACTTATCTAGTGTAAATTTCTACCTAAGATCGAAACCACGCTTGCATGCGACTATCCGTCTCTAGACCGTTTTGAACGCTACGGTATGCTTATATTGTATAATTATATAATATTATATATATATATATATAGTATAATAATGATATATATATAATATATAAATATATAATATATATATATATAATATATATAATGTATATATTATATAATATATATATTACACTATATATATATATTATATCAGTATATATAATATAATATAATATATATATATATTATTATATATATATATATACTATTATAAATATATATAATATAGATATATATATAGTTATCGTATTATATATATATATACTATATTATAATAATTATATATTATACTAATATATAGTAATATATATATATATAATATTTAATATATATATATTTGTGATGTGTGTGTGTTGTGTGTGTGGTGTGTGGGTGTGTGTGGTGGTGTGTGTGTGTTGTGGTGTAGTAAAAAATTATTATTTTATTTTTTTTAAACAATTTCATACATTATACAAAAAAATTACTAACTATATATATAATAGGATTTAATGTGAGCAATGTGATTGTATTGTATATGTTTAGTAATATCGGAAAAATCTGATCTCTGTTAATGCAATTCGAAGATCTGGTTCTAACTCTAATTTATTTCTATATTTAGTTTAATGTTTTCATTGCAGAAAGTCCTGCTCACAAGGTAATGTAGAACCAAATGGTAAAGATTGCATTTCGTTGTGTGTGCTTGCTAAAACTCTGGATATTTTCGGTTTCATCTCATCCATATTATCGAAGAGATTTTTTTAAATTCGAATTGAAGTTGTTTTTTTTTTATATTGAGTCCTGCCATCGAAGGTGATTAATTCATTAGCAAAACCAGGGAATTAGATTGACCATTGAAACTTTGTTTTATTGCTAGGAAGATCTGTAAATTAGTTACAAAATTTTTTTGTTTTTGTTTGTAGGTGATATGACATATCAATTTTATTTTGTTCCTACATTTACTTCATTTTCAGAAGCAAAAATAACACAATAAGGAAACACTTCTATAGATCATTTTCAAAAAATTCTCCCACCAAATACAATTTTACAACGGATATATACTCGCAGTGCTGTGAGCACTAATTTCTTTGGCGTACCACAAGTATCATTTTGAGTACCCAGGTATGACGTTACCGTACTTTGGATCACTGCTCTTGGATTTAGATGTCCAAATATAGATTTGAGATTGAATCTCTAATATAATTCAAGAACGAAGGAGTCAATTCAATTTACATTTTAACGATCTGGATGAAATGATTAGGACTACACATATTCTATTGCCCGACAAATATCTGGAATTGACCTAATACTTCACACTAGTTCTTCTCGACAAAATTACACCATCTTGGATCATATAATCAAACAAACCTTTATATCTTAATTTTAATTCTTTCCTCCAACAATTTTCATCTATCCAAACTTCTAGAACTACAATAAAATGATTAAGGTTAAACTATTACTGAGTATTTCTGACTTGAAGTCTTTAGAACGTTTTAAATTTGGAGTGAAGAGATGAGATGACTAATTTCATTCAGATTAGAAATTACAGGATATATAATGACGGGAAAACGCACTCAACTAACTGTTGTGATGATCCTTGTTTCTCCTACTGACAATTTTCCAACCAACTTCTTTAGAAATGTCTTAAATCTTCCAATCTTCTCTCCTCCCTTATTTCATTCTGAAACGTATATTTTATTCATAATCCTCAACTAAAAAGCTATCAATTTCGCTCAATTTTCTCCTCTAAGCTCAATCTTGAAACTCGAGCTATCCCTCCAATCTTCTCTTCTCAGGTGAGCTAATGTCTTCCTGTAATTTACATTTCTTGGTTAATTCTCCTGTGAAATCTGTGAATGTTTGAAACAAGTTATTCGAATGAACTCCTTCTAATTTTTAAGCGAGCGTGATTGCTCCAGGTGCTTCTATAATCCCTTATTATCTGTCTTGCTATTACTAGCCTTATCTAGTGTCGAAGATAGCAAATATCAAATACTCAGACAAAGCAAGCATTCTGATCTTCTAGCTTATTACTCAAAATAGCTTCTCACTTATTCTCTGGCTAAAATCTTTGAAGCTACTCTCAACACTCATTCCTTGAATCACCCTGGTATCCCTTTCCCATCCATTCTATCATCAATATGGATTTCGGAGTTCGAGATCTACTGGATATATACTATTTAATCTCATAGAATTATGATCTGCATTTAGAAATTAGGCGGAATCTTGTGTGGTGGGAATTGTCACATCCATTTAATGTGATATACACACCCACCTCGACAAAAAAGACTGAACATGAGTCATAAACAGTTATCATAAACTAGATAGAACGTAAGCAAAGTTTCCACACTTAACAACAGTAACCGAGTAATCTGACCACTAAAACATCCTAGTCACACTAAACGCTCAGGAGAGGTAGTCCCCGCTAACCTATCACCTTTTTTAGTCAGGCATGAATCTCTAAAATGGTTTAACAACTGTGATTAGATGAGCACTAGATTTTCCTCACAAATTTTGGAGCTGAGGACTGATCCTCCCATATTTTCAACTATCCAGCTTCTAATTAACATGGAAACCCATCTACAAATCAAAAATCCTCGGAAAGTTATACAAAACAAGATATATTGACAATCTATAAACCCCAAAATGTAGTCTTTTATTTGCGCTCTAAATCTACCCGTTGTAGTTTTCAAGGTAATTCTTTTTCTATTGTCTGTTCAATGTATCAATACATATATATCTAATTATTTACAAACCGCAAAATTTAACTTCTAAAAATTACCGCAATTTTTCTTTTTAGACCCTCATTCTACCTAGTACTGACTGATTAAGGTACAAGTTTCTTTCCTTTGAATTTGACTATCATAACTATGAAAGATAGCATAGATGAAGTCAGTGTCACGAATATCAATAATAAACATAATAATACGGAAAGTACTTTTCAGATCTTGTTGAGATTTTAGTGTCTCAGCGTGTGTGTCACCAACAATTTCCATAAACTTCACTTTTTTCTGGAATATTCTAGAAACTGAAATAATTTAGATTAGAGATATTATTTATTTATCTGTTTTTGGAAGCGAAAATAAAGTGGAGGTAAATTGAAAATTTTCAGACGTCAATAATTATAGTCGGGAGAAGAGTCAAGACTATTTTTTTACAATAGACTAATTATATGCTGTGAATATATGCATTAGTTTTGGTATTGTTTACGGAACAAGAATATTTCAAAAATAAAGATGTATGAGAGAAAATATTTTTAATAAAATATAGTCAAGTCCTTCAAATTGAAATATACAAAAAAAATTAAAAATTTTATCTAAGTTAAAATAGAACGGAGATGAAATAATAACTCGCACAGATCGAACTTATTTAACAAGGCCCTGAAGATTATTATAGATGTTAAGTCGGTATAGGTAGTAAAGAGTAAGATCTATTAATATATGTCAGATATTTCACTTTATTCTCATGAAAAATTTTGTCGTTCCAAAAAAGTGAAATATTAAGATATATATATATTTCCTTTTTATTTATTTTAATTCGCACAGCACAAATTCTAGGAAGGGAACTAGAAAAGGTAACTTATTCTTTTAAGATCCAAATATAACTATTTAATCCAGCGTAAAGTATTGTAGGATAATGCTAAACATAACAATGTTTTATCCCCATAAAAATTAAATTGCATAACAAAATATAGCATCACTAATTTAATTAAAGAAAAATCAATAATGTACCAAATAACAACACGTAATTCACAACTTACACACAGATATAAACTGCGTTAACCATTAACACACATAATATTCTTAATGCCAAATTCCTATTCGTATAATATGGTAATAACTGACACAAAGAAATTCTAAGAACATATTCATATTCTTCTTTCAGCATATCTCTAACATTATTAAATGTCAATCCATTACATCTGACACAGATACCACATTTAGAACAAAATAGTATCATAACCTTGTTAGCCGATAACTAATCATACAGACCATATACGGCTAAAATTAATGCATGAGAGAGACGCTAACGCAAAAGAGTTTTTGTATTCTATTCATCATCTAAAGAACTACATCATTTATACAAAAACTATTATCATAACTTTATTTCTAAATATCAAATCCCAACAAATAATTATGCGTATCCAATTCATTCCGTACCTAGATAATACTAATAGAACTTCACCTCAAAGCATCACAATATTACGACCGACGAATATCATTTTCGAGAAAAAGTAAACATAGTACAAAAATAAGTTCTTTAGATTCTTTTAACCACCGAAATATATAAAGACTTACTACGTAACAACTTGTTACTCACATTAATGGAAGCTATCATAGCATTACAAACTAAGAACCCTAATCCTCCAAATGTACCTGACCAAGACCTCACATACGCTTATCTTGATACAGAATAAAAAACTACCCTAACAATTAAACAACGCAATAAGTGTCTTCTCATTACTTAACAACGATAGTTAATTAGCTCAACTATTTTCATAAAGAATGTAACAAAGACGTCAACTAATGTCACAACTAGATTATTCAAGTTTCACATCTCTAAGTCATATTCTAAGGTTAAATTGAATTTATCATTATACAGCCATTAGGTATATCTTTATTTTCGATAGCATTATCGATTGTTTTGTAACTATCGATAAGTTGTGTCAAGAAAGCAGCAAAAAATGAAGTTTCTCTATATTATTTATTTAACTCCACTGTTTTATTTATATGCTAATTACATATTTTTTATATTCATAAAACATATAATATAAGCTACATAGTACATATTCCCATAGAAACTAAGGGAAAAACCTGTTACAATTTGAACTAAGTATACCACCTAAGCACAACACTTATCGTGCGATCGTAATACATAAACTCTATATAAAACTTACCTTAGCCTCATATAAGATTCCTTCACTATAATCTAACCGTAGAAACGATTTTTCATCTTAACTATATTAGGTCTCGCGGAATTAGATATAATATCTGTCTATCGTTATGGCCATTACACGTTAATGCATACCAAACTTTCACGATCTCTACGGTTTATATATTTTTAATCAAAAAAATTCGCATTAATAACCTTGTACATTTTCACGATCTATATACCCTTAGGACTCGACCAACGAATAACATGTATAAAACATAATATATTTTTATCCAAACATAACATAAAAATAAGCCTTCTTTGACACTCCAAGAAATAACATATTTTAATGTGGTTTTTGTAGAGTTATTATAATATTAAAGCGTATTAAATCAGATTGCTCTATAATCAGTAACTCAGGTAATAATACAAACCTATTTATCAACCCTCAAACCGCCCCAAATTTCTGATACCCCACAAACAACATGTAACATATTGCTCTGTACTCTATTATAATTGATCTAATTCGACTAACCATCAGTCTACAGCTATTCTAGTATAAATCCACCTCTTTTCGGCATAAAACCCAAATACCACACAAAGACACATAGCAGTTCTTTTCAATATACTAACCATCGAATATATACTGCCAAGTGAATCTATTAGCTACCAGCCGGTTAATCAACTCGTTTATTATTCCTCTACCAAATTACACCTAAGCTCAACCAAAAACACTGGACTCTGATGTTATGCAATAAATTGAAATATAAATGCAACAAAATGGACCAAGACTCTTTTTAATCAGGTATCCAACACTGACGTAACGAGTTATATCTAAATTAATCTATAATCGATTTTTATACAAACTTCCCGCACTTAACACAGTTAAAAACCCACCATAATCACTTTTCTTACTATAAAACGTAAACTTTAGTGCTATATACTTTTTACAGGAACCTGTTTTCTCTTAATTCAAATAAAAACTAATGTTTAAATAATTTAACATCTTAAACATCATTCAATAATTTTTAACACCCACAAACCGTACTCTAGTTCATAACTCCTTGTTTAACAATAATCAATGTCATATCATACTTGACAACGAACCATATAAATACAATAAAATTAGAGCTTTTACCCTTGGGTAGGAAATTTTTACACTTCCTTTCAAACTAGACCCCCAAAACCCGACGCGAATTTATTTAACCTCACAAAATAATTCTCAATCATTTTTAACATCTCTGATACCCTCCAAATTACTCATAACCCCAACGCTCTATATCTCGCACAACATGCATACAGACGTATACTTCTCTAATATAAAAATAACATAAACTCTAAAAAAATAACATACTTTGTTCTAAAGTCGACTGGTCTTGAATAATAAGAGATTTAGATTAGAATCGAAGGAAAACATTGGAAACTTACAAATTCACTATTCAAATATTGATTGAGTGAATTCAATAAGTGTAAACAATCCACACCAGCCCATGCCGCCTGCGAGGTCCCCTACCCACCCAACCCCCTTATTTTCCATGAAACCTATTGGACACCCCTTGTGTGACTCATATTCGATTATACGAGGTAGTCCCACCATTGGATAAAAACATAAAACATAAAAATTAACTTACAAACTTTATTATGAGCGCATCCAAAGAGATGGATGCTGTTTCACCAAGTCTGGATCAATAAGGACTACCACCATCCCCAAACTTAACCTGATATCTCTACAGAAACAAATGAACTCTCACAATGCAAAACGACCACTAACATATAAGACCTTGCGTCCTAAATGATATTAATCGCTAACATCATCTAGATTAACCCAATATAATACTAGCCAATGTGCTCCCCTATAAATCACAAGGTTAAAAGTAGCTCGGCTTAAAAGCATTGCATTACAGATACCTCTGATATGTTTCTTCACCACCTTATTTTCAGCATTATCGCGCTGCAGGTAAAGCGACCGTCAAAAAATTATCTACCACCTCCTCACCAATGTCCTCTTAACAAAGGTGACAAATTCTATCAGAAAAGATTTACCACGCTCTTATAAATCTATTCGATTGACTACTTATACATTCATCAATAGATGTGATCCATACAGTTAATAACGGGAAAATAATCTTCTACCCTGGTAACCTGGAAGGACAATACCACCATTTTTTTGATATCCCATCCTATCTCTCTTGCAAAATGATCAAATTAAAAAACGATATGACTTTACCTTGCAACTCATCTCTCGGACAAACCCAAATCCGACATTATTCTACTATTCGTCTAAAAAAATTCTTTATACAACCCTAGACCACACGTCCTCTACCACAGGCACCCACTTTACAAACAATTATATCCTCACCAAAGATCACTCTAATTAAAGTAGTTAAATATAGCTACAACACGTGAAATGTGCATAATTATCCTCCTAACATATCCATCAACTCAGATTCCTTATACCTTCACAATCCCTCATATCAAATTTGATAATATCCCTAAGCCTCCATATATTAATCCCCATAACAATCTAAACCAACAAATAACTGACGAATAAACAAGCCCCAGTTTGTGTCATTCCTACGCTTCAAGCACGTTAATAAAATATGTGTAGCAACACAATTCGAGTCTCCTGTTACCGCGCGACGATTAAGCCTACCCCTATCTGGTGCTCGGATGCGACCCCTGATAAGGGTTGGATCGTGGAGGATGGGGGATCAAACCTCTCAGAAGGGGCGATAAAGCTGTGGGCTTTAATTTCTTTATTTTTAGACTTTCAAAAATTCCGATTATACTCAGAAATTATTTTCGACGTGTGCTCACAAAAACGTTCGTAAGGCCCTACCAGTCAACCCATCTAATAAAAGACCCAATCTACCACACTCAATATAAAAAATGATTCCCTCATAACTATATTAAACCCCGTATAGTCACCCTACTTACTTAAATAATTGTTATATAAAATCTTATTTATATATTATTTAAATTAGATATAACAATATCTATATAATAACTCCACCATAAATTAAAGTGTAAATAAATATAGTAGTATTCTCATATATATATATATATATAAAATTAACTCATATATATATTATATATTTAATATATACCATATATATAAAACAATATAAACTAAAATAAATAAAAGATATAAATAAAAATATTAAAGAATCCATAATCACATACATGTAGTACGAATAGTAATATATAGTAATTGTGACATGATGACACTATCATGCCACCACTAATATATATATATACGTGCAGTATTTTCTTAATAATTTTTTACACATATTTACTCACGAAACTATTTCACTGATATTAATACTCTATTAAAAAAATACATATACACACATGTACAAAAATAATTAATAACAATAATATAAATATAATAAAAATATATAATATATCAATACTAATATAACAACTATTATAATAATTTTACATAATAATCAAATAAATACTAACCAATAGCCCCTTATATGGATATACAACCAGACTCATAAATAATCAATTCCAATAAATAATACATTAATAAATAAATAATTGATATTTTAACTTCAAGAAAAATATAATAATAATATAATAGTTTTAGATTTGTTCATGCTAATGACCAACGTTTCTAACATATTTTATTTTTGTACAAATTAATTGAGTATATATACATATAAAATTAAATTTATGAAAATCTCAAAACAATATTACTTAATAATGAGACATGGTCGAAAGTACACCAATATACATAAAAACCCAAGAGAAATATACCTGACTGGCGTTATACGATCTTACCTCTCTAAAGACCACCAGATAAAAAGCAGAACATGCTAGCGAAAATGAGTTATTTTAAAATTGATGTATAAAATAAAAGTAAATCAAAATGATATTAAGTTATAAATCATGAATAAAAAATACATTTAAAAATGTTATGATATATAAATTATCTGGTCTACGGGTTTTGATGTAAAAGGAAAACTCCCAATTTTTAAGTATTGTAGCTGAATTTCACACGAATCAAGTATAATGTTGGAAAGTAATGTTCAAAAGCTTATTATTATGGATATACATTGAGAATAATAATAATAATAATAATAATAATAAAATTTAATAAAATAATAATAGAATAAATATATAATAAATATAACAAATTCCTATAATATTTGTATACATAATCCCAATAATAATAAAATATAAAATAAGAGTACGTATCCAAATATTCTTTTTTGCTATATATCTTTAAAAAATATAATTTTATCTTCTTCACACTAATTTTGTCTTTTAATTTAGAATTTTTTTTATTTAAGTCAGAATTCGTGTTTTATCTATCGTGAAATTATTTTTAGTACGTCCATAACAGTACCCAGGTTGGTTGACGTGAGTTAGTGGCGGAAAGTGCGGATGGCGAGCAATTCTTTGAACGTGGTGACGAGTCGAGGACAAAAACCAGCAAGTCGGAGTCTCATTTTACTATCATATTGATGAGAAGCGTGGCATGTCGGAAAAGTCGGGTGAATTGTTAGTCCTGTGGAAAGTTACTGGGAGTTCGGAGTCGGTCGCAAGATCATGTTCCGGTGAAAGTCGGAGTAACGGAAAATATATCAGGCGAGTCAAAATCGATAACTTTTCAAGAATGGTTGTGGAGTCGATTGTTCTAATGAAATTGGTTACTTTTTTTAATAGGTCGGAGCGTCGGAGATCGAGTTATGGTATGTTCGTTTAAATAACGGTTAACCTTTAATAAGGTCGGAGTCGCATTAATCATAGTCGGTTCTTCTGGAGTCATGATAAAATTTATGAAAAAGAGTAAGGTTTGAGAGATTTCAGGGCGCATATAGTCAGGAGAGTCGGAAAAAATTTTTTGAACCGAACTCACACAAACCCATAGACTCTCGACGAAGCGATCTAGCGTCGTGTGTCTTTGGGCAGCTGCCAAAGTACTATAAACGAACCTTTCGTAGTTTATTTATTTATAAAATTAGTTTATAATTAAAAATTTTTTAAATACCCTTTATAATAACTATCTTTGATCCTGTCTCCCCGATAACCACTCTAACTATGTTAGGAATCAATATATATAACGTAGACAATATATAATATACCAACTAAAATATTAACTTAAACACCAGATACCCTAGGTCACAACAATGTAGTACAGCTCTATAGATAGACCAGCGAACCTAACCTATAGTCGTAACTTTAATATAAAACTTAAAAATAATAACTAGGATATTTCAGTAATTCACTAAATAACGTCGTCAAAACATATTTTGCAATAAGTTGTTCACGGTGGATAGTTCACTATTGTAATGTAATTTTAGCTTTGAGAATTGAAGTATATTATTTAAGGATAGTCCAGTTTAATGTAGGACTAGATCTGCTCATTATCTCTATAATAACTAATTTTGCTTTAATATATATAAAATTGTGTTTGCTAAGACGGACTAATATCTGTACATTAAATATATAGAATAAGAAAGTAAATCAAAGCAAACAATGATTGATACAATCTGTATGGTAGAATAATAATAAATAAATAAAGTAATAATTAATAAATGACTATATTATTATATATACAAAATAATAACAATCTAGATGGTAGAAATAGGTGTATTTATAATTTTTAGAGATGTTTTGTAATTTTTAGATTTTTTTTAAGTTAACCCTTAATAAATATAAGGGTGCCGGTTTGTAACTGTTTTTTATACTAAAATGATATAATTTCTCCAGAATACTAATTATATACTAATACTATAATATATAGTGAATATTAAATATATATATAAATTATATAACATTAATAATATAATATTCATTATAAATTTAGACAATTCTATACCTACAACTAATGTATATATATAAATTAGATAATAAAATATTATAAACTTACAAATATTTATAAAACCACCATCACAACGAGATTTTATTAATAATATAATTAATATCAAATTATCAAATATTTAATATATATATAATATAATATAGAACTTTCTTTAAAATAACATAAATAGTAATATATAATACTAGAATTTAATATTTTCACATAAACAAATAATATACAAACGTATATATTAAATATGGTGAAAATTAATTAATATAATTTATATAATATAGTATATACATATAATAATTCTATTATAAATAACAATAAAGTGAGAGGATAAATAATAATATAAGTATAAATATAAACCCCTGTATATGATAAAGGTATGAGTATATATATTAAACCATAAAATATTATAAGCCCGATTTAACTAACATTTATATGGAACATTATTCAGCATATTTATATATATAATTTAGAACACCTAAAATAGTTGTGATTTTAACGAAAATAGCAATAACGATGCTAATAAATAATATATATTGATTATGCATGCAGTGTAACTATTTTCCAGCATAATGTCCCGCATCCCGCACACTCATAGATAAAAGTACATTCGCACCTCCTCAGACATCCGCATTCTCAGCTGCCTTCTCATTAATAGTGTTAAACTCCGCGCCGGATTAGTACGAGTCTCAACACAAGCGGGCAACTATTCTATTGGTCGAAGATTTGGAGGTGAGAGAGACTTAAACGAATATGCGATCGTTTTTATACATAATAGAATATACATTTCAATTACATATAAACTCGCTATATATAATAAAATTACATTTGCACAATGATGATTACCCTCACCTGTCCACGCCAATATTGAGCTTCTTAACATGAGGAAAGACAGGCTGACTCTGATTTTCATCAACAGAATATAAATGTATGATCTTCCATAGGCATATCTCTTGACAGTATAAAGAATTCATAATATTAAACGTCTACAATTTCTGCACCCCCATTTAAAGTACTAACCCTCTCAGCAGCCTCCCATCACAATCGAGCTCATCCCAAATGTGATGCCATCAAGAAATAATCACGCGCGCTGGCCCCTATCCTCTTCACGCGCTTCATGTCATCACAATGACAAATTAACAATTAATAAATATAATAATGCAAAGAAAAGATCAAATATTTATTGAAAATATCTAATATAACTAAAAATGTAAAAATGAAATTTATTACATGTGTCTATAAAAACTAAAAAGATAAATACCAAAGAAAACTAGAGCATAAGAATAAAAAACGCTCATTTGTGGTATCTAGTAAGTGAAAAATATATCCATGAACTCCTTAATACCATACTATTGCATAAAATCTTACTGTGTGAGCCCCAGAATACTATACACCGGCAACGGTTTTTTATGTAACACAATATCTAGAACCAAGGTTAAAATACAAATTCTTTCACTTTATAGTGTCTCGCAGTTGAAGAAACTTCAATTCGACCAGTATTATTATAATACCGCACATTCCACAAACAATTAACACTCGGAAAAAGAAGCAGATTAAATCGACAGGCCAAAACCATTCACCATCCTAGCATAACCCTCCAAAATAAACTAACCACATTCATACTGACCCTTAAGAATTTTTCTTATCTCTAAATCCTCAGTGAGCTGATGCCAAACGTAAAACACAACGACCTCCAAAGTTATTAAACCAAAACAGAAAATAGTAGAGGGACTAGAGACAAAAATGAGAATTGAAAAAAAACTAATCCCCAAAGAAAAGACGACTAGAATACAAAATGATGATCCTAGTAAGTTGAGGTGGAACAAGTTATAGCAGAAATGTTATTACCCATGCTTATAGTAAACTTATGCAGAGGTAAAAAGTACTTGGCACTGTCTTCCATAACTAGTGTTTCAAGATGAGAGAAAGGAGGAGTATTTAGTAAATGCTGGGCTAAATAATGATAAAAAAGAGAAATAGACTTTCCTCAGAGAAAGTTTATTAAAAAGAAGTTTGAAAAAGGAGCCAGAGATCTAAAGTTAGAGAGAAATTGAAAAAGTGCAGAGAGTTTTCATCAAGTACCTAAAGTCAGAGTGTAAGTTGAATTGAATTCTCAAAAGTACTAGTAGCATTTGTTAATCAGTATTATAATCACTATCTCTGCCTAAAATCTCTTTACATTAATAGGATCCCGCCGAGGTGGGAAAAGAGTGTGCTTGGAGTTGCACTTTGAGATTGTGTGTTACCGACCATTAGTCCCGGGATTCCACAATACCACTAACAACGTAAAGCATAAGGTACCTATAAAAAAATATATTATAGATTTTAGCTAAATAACTCGAAATCTAAAAATTACGTCATATTTTACATGGTCATAAAATTTTTCACATTACAAATTAATAAATAAGAAACTTCTATTATAATATAATATAATAAAATATTATATATACAGTAATTAATTAGTATAATATCCATAAAAAATAAATATTAAAATAAATTAAATACATTATGAATAATAATAACAATATATTATTTTATATACATGACGAGAGAAGAGAATATTTTTTAAAAATAATTAAACAAATTAATAGATATTTATTTAAAATAAACTATATATATAATAATATGTTAATATATAGTGTATTTGCATATAATCCTCATAAGAGGTGTGATAGGAAGAGACTTATTATATAGGTGAAATGGACAGGAAAGCCTATCACATATGGCAATAACAGCATGAGATGATTTTGGTATTTATCAAATAAGAACTGGCAATCTCTTTACAAAAATAACAAGCCAAAAACAAAAACGTGTGTGGAGGGAGATGTAGAAAAGAGGTTAGAGGACAATAGTAAATGGTGCAAGAAATGATTTCGCCAAGTAAATATTTGTAGTAGAAGCTGAGAAATATAATCAATAAATGAAATTATGATGAAAGAGAAATACAGAGCTAAATCAACTGCCCATGTACCAACGTTCAGAAGACTGAGTGAAGGATGAGTGTAGTGTAACTTATGGGATAAGATGTGGATAAGAAAAGTAACAAGTAGAGAAGTTTTAAAGACATCTTAATCTGTGCCGCATAAAGTGATTGAAGTACGAAACACCTATTGACGCGAGGAAAATACACATACGAGATGAATAATATTTTCACGAGATTATTGTCTTGAAGAAGTACAATATGGCAACGAGGACCTGATAAGATGCAAGACTAACTGCTTTCAACCTATATATTCTTAGAAATAGAAATTAAAATATATAATGAAAACAAAAGAGGTTGCAAAGAGCGTAAAAGCAATATACGAGGGAAGTAGATTAACATCTCAAATACCGTCTATAAGTATTAGGGCAGAAGACTGAATGGAAGTCTGAAATAGACAGGGAAGATTAGTCGAGCAGTTTAGAAACATATCAGACGTCTGGAGATTGAATGTGTTAGAAGAAGACGGATGAATATAGGAAAGGTAACGAGGAAGAGGACAGCTTCTAATGTAAAAAGTACGATTTTTATCGACAAAAAATGTAGAGAAAATCGACGAACACATGTTGAGGGAGAGCTCGAGTGTAGATAATATCTCCTTGAGAATAAGGTGGACGCAGCTAAATCTAAAATTGAGGTACTGATCTTAAAAGATGGGTAAGAGGAACACCTGGAGAAGGAGGTGCAGGTAGACGAGAGTTATTTCACCAGTAAGGGCAGGTGGAATATGGTGTAGGAGAACACGAGAAGTGAAAGAAGTGAAAGAACCGAAGAAGGAAATAAGAAATCCGCGTAAGAGAATTAGGATAATGGGCACACAATGATGAGAAAGGAATTAACATATATAGGAAGAGGCGCCAAGATGCAGCTGCAATATGAAGATTGAGTAGATTTGACGAGAATAGGGATCGTGATATCGAAAAATAAGAAACAACAATGACATCGAGAATTGGCCCAACTGACAAGACATAAGATATAGATAGAAACAAGTGATAGCCTAAATAAAATTAAGTATTAAATACAATGAAGAGGTACCTAAAAAAAAAAAAAATTAAAAACAGTAATTTTAAAATGAAAAATATTTAAAAATACTAGATATAAATATACACAAAATTACATGTGGCGAAGCTGAGAATAATGTAAGGGTGTGTGATAAGAGTGTTATAGAAGTGATAGAAATAAATAATAACGAAATCTAAGTTTATTTAATAAAATAATATAATAAAAAAAAATCTTTATCAATCATTATGTATATACAATAACAAAAAGTATGAAAAATTAAAATTTTACTGATTTTAACTTAATACATATAAAATTTATAATTTTTAATCAAACTATATAAATAATATATAAATATATAGAAAGAATTAATATAAGAAAAACTACATATCATTACTCTTACCCAAATAATATAGATATACTGCTTATCAAAAAAGTAACTAATACACGAATTACTCATACCAATTAATATATAATAAAATTCAACTAATTTTGAATAAAATAACAATTATACTAAAATAATAATAATGAGAACCCTAAATACTCTACACCTAACCTATAATCACACTCTAGTCCAATATAAAAAACCACTCTGACCAATTAAATAATGATATATTCTATTACATCAGAGAAACCCATGCTAGGATACATAGTAACAGACAATTTATTCAGCGTATATTTCATCGCCTTGAAACAAAAAACACAAAGCAATCCAAACCATGTCCGTACAATTAAAAAACCCAAAATCAACGCCTAAACACA
>JABUQX010001685.1:35000-43302 GCA_015478945.1 Trachelipus rathkii | reverse complement strand
TTTCCCAATTTTAATTCTTTATAAATTTATATAAAGTTCACTTACAATTAAAAATGAAGCTTTAAACTTTTTTTTTTAAAGTAAATATTCAAAATTCACATATCTTTAAATTCACTCTATTATTTTCCTTCATCATATTAAACTATGTGAATGGTTTCCACTGACAATATTTCTTGCACAAAGCAGCTGTGTACTTTGATTTACAGATCCAAGTATTAAGGTTTGTACTTAAACAATTATGAAAACTTTATATTCAATAACTTCAAACGGTCAGAGATTAGATTTAAATTTATTAGTTAACAAAACTGATTGTGTCATCTTCACAAAATATCCAATAAATAATCAGTTTCATGTAGCCATGTATGGCAAGTAATTCAAATATACCACTTTTTTTCATGGAAATAATATTGTGTTATATTTACACCAACAGGTAATTTCATATGTAAATTTTAAAAATGATAAAGGTAAAACTAAGAAATGAAATAAAATAAAATAAGAAATAAAATTATTTTTAATACAAATTTCATAGTAACATACCTGGATTTTCAATCTCACTCAACTGATTTTCCTCAATAATAATGGATTCAACCATTGATGATTGTTCACACATTTTTTTGAAATTCCAAATTTTCAAAAAAAAAATCGATATATATATATATATATATATATATATATATATATATATATATATATATATATATATATATATATATATATATATATATATATATATATATATATATATATATAGTGATTGTGCAATTTTCATTTAATAACGATGAGGAAAAAGCACTGAGAGGAATTAACCTAACCATGGCTGTTGAGCAAGTAAAATTTTTGCTAATTCTAACTGCAGCTGATATCATTTTAAAATTATAAGACTATGCCTCCATTACTTTAAAACTGACAGGCTTCATAACTTTCTATTTTCACTGACAATTACACATAAGAAAAATGTTTAAGTAACAAAATATTTTTTGTCCCAGCTCCAGAACTTTTTTTTTTTTTTTTTTTGGCTCCTGCTCCAACCAAAACATTTGTTACCTCATTTTTATTGCTCATATTATTATTTTCTCACATAAATCCATATGTTTTATATTTTCACAACAAAACTGGTGTGTATAGTAGCCCATTACTGATTCATATTTTTGAATTTAATTAACTGAATATAAAGAGTACAAAATAATTTTAATGAGTTTCATTTATATGCTTGTGATATATATATATATATACGGTACCGTATATATATACCGTATATATATATATATATATATATATATATATATATATAGTTATATAGAAATTATATATATATAAGTGAGAAATATATATATATATATATATATATATATATATATATATATATATATATATATATATATATATATATATATATATATATATATATCCACCTGTATGTAACTTCAAATATGTATGTTTTATATATATTAAAGGTAAAGCTAAGAACCCCATGGACCCTAAGATAATTTTAAAATATTTGGGAAATAAATAGTTATAATTATTCAACAAGACTTGCTCTAAAACATGTTCTTACTGATTGCCTAAGTTTTGACAATTGGAGAAATATTCCATTAAGTTTGTTTTAAAAATTCTTTGACTTTTAAATTATTAAATTGAATTTCTTTGAAAAGTATATTTATTCGGTGTCTTTTCATGTTTAACTGTGCCATATGTGTAGTGGAATAGGACTATTGCACCATTCAAATTAGCTGTACATACCACTGCCTAAATTTAAATAATGAAATAAATAATTGAAAAAGAAAAATACAGTTATAAACAACTTAAGCTACATGTTTCTTATTGCTGGACTTTTCTAAATTATGCAGTGTTCGAGTCAAGAGTCCACTAAAACTGGCAAACTCCTGAACTTGGTACATTATATATATATATATATATATATATATATATATATATATATATATATATATATATATAATATATATATATATATATATATATATATATATATATATATATATATATATATATATATGTTACATATACAATCATATAAGCTTAGGCTAATGTAATTTATAATAATAAACTTTGTAATATGCTGAAGAATTATTACTGGAACACAGTTTGATATACATAAGGGTTTTAACCTGTGTATAGATTATATCTTTTTGGCATATAATATTGAATCTTATTAGAAATAAAAAATTTAAGCAGCCTACCATTGAATTCATGCTTCCTCTGCATGATCTGTGCTGCTAAGAAATTAATCCATTTTCTCAAAAGCAAATCAAATTGATTTGCATATTTAGGCCAATATATCATTAATTCCCACGTTTTTAAAAGTCAATAATTAAAAAATATCTGAAAATCATTAAATAAAATTAGCTAAATAAATATAATATACATAATAAACATTAAAATATTTATGAAAATGCAATATATATATATATATATATATATATATATATATATATATATATATATATATATATATATATATATATATATATATATATATATATATATATATATATATATATATATATATATATATATATATATATATATATATATATTATATATATATATATATATATATATATATATATATATATATATATATATATATATATATATATATATATATATATATATATATATATATATATATATATATATATATATATATAGCGTCGGGCGGGGTGACTTGACCACTTTAGGTATAAGTTCGTCTCCCGACTTTCCCCTAATGCACTTTTTGTAATTTTTTTTTTCTGAAATTCAAGGCCATATAGTAGGTAATAGGCACACAAAAAAATAATAATGTAATTCTAATAATAATAGTTTTATTAAAGTTTAAATAAAGCTCATTCAGCCTCACCTTGGAGGGGTGAATCGGACCATCTGTTTAAATTCACCATCTGTTTAAATTCCTCTTTTACGTATAAATTCAATTTTATATTTTAATTTTTACTTAATATAATAATTGTTTATCATATTAAAATTAGTAATAAGTAATAAAAATGTCAATAATGATACATTTTGGCACTTTTTGAATTCGTATTTTTTATATAAATTTCATTTTTTATTTTTATTTTTACTTAATATAAGTAACTATTTATTATATTTAAATTAATTATACATAATAAAAATGTCAATAATACGTAAAATACGAAAAACAATGGTGGTCCGATCATCTATTTTATGGTGGGGTGAATCGAATTCGTTAGCCCCGTGATTTAGCCACTAATACTGTTTGGAACAAAAATTTACTTTGCCAGTTTAAAGCTAACATACTCGAGTGTACACACTGAAAAAATAATTAAAATCCATCCACAATTTTTCATTTTATAACAAAGTTAAAAAAACTCACATTTTTCAAAAGTGAAATTCTATTGAAGGCCATTTTGTACCCTAATTTATTATATTTTTTAAAAATATAAAAACTCTAGAATTAAAGATGATCTAAATAAAACTTGTAGTACTACTGCGTGGCTATTAAATGAGCAAAAAAAAAAAAATTTTATTTTTTTTTTTTTATTTAGAGTGGACCGAATCACCCCTCTAAAAGAGGTGGGCCCAGTCACCCTGCCCGACGCTATAAATAAATATATATATATATATATATATATATATATATATATATATATATATATATATATATATATATATATATATATATATATATATATATATATAGTCTAAAAAGTATATAATGCATTTCCCCAGCACAGTGGTTTCTTTCACCCAAACGCAATAAAACTAATCTTAAAAACTGCAATAAAAATTTTTAATGGTTAAATTTAAGTTTGAAAAGGTCAAGGTATGTGTGGTTGTGACATATGGTCCATCTGAGGGTAATGTTGAAGAGAGTGTGATTTTCTGGGATAATCTGAATGATGCTTTGGATTTTCTTAACGTTTTGAGTCGCTTGTAACTCATCCTCAGGAGGCTACAAAGACACACATATACATAATATTACAAAAAAGTTAAAAGATGAAAAATTAATGACATTATAATTAATTGGCAGACAAGAATAAAATTGAAATTAAGATTAAGATTACAATTACATATAAAAGGCAATAATGTTACAAAAATTTTAAGTGATGGATGCGGGACACGATTCATAATCAATGCATTATTTTTCATCTTTTAATTCTTTTGCAATATTATGTATATGTCACTCTTTGCAGCCTCCTGAGGATGAGTAACGAGCAACTCGAAACATTGAGGAAAATTAATCAATCTTTATGGCTCTTGTTCCATTCCTGGTCATCCAATTTATACTATATGGATCAATGATGCCTTAAACCTAAACCTAACCTATATAAATCAATGATACTGTAAACCTAGACCTAATCTAAATATACTCTCTCTTATCTGAATATATATATATATATATATATATATATATATATATATATATATATATATATATATATATATATATATATATATATATATATATATATATATATATAATATATATATATATATATATATATATATATATATATATATATATATATATATATATATATATATATATATATATATATAATAAAACTTCCTTTTAATATGCTTTATTTTTTTCTCAGAGGGTACATAGTCTAGGAAATCAAACTTTAAGGCTGGCTATCCCAAACCAGCGCCATCACCAACGTGTGCACAGTGGTGTTTTAATTCTTGCCCCAGGAAGGTAAAACTCAGACTGCTAAGCAGAGGATTGAACCAGCATCCTCTCTTATGAGAGTCGGCGAGTCAACATCATATGCCACGAGGCATTCTCTCTCTCTCTCTCTCTCTCTATATATATATATATATATATATATATATATATATATATATATATATAGGTATATATAGATTACATAAGAGTATATATATATATATATATATATATATATATATATATATATATAAGTGAACATCCCGAAAGCACCATGCATATAACTAAAAAAATATAACAGATAGAGGAAAATAAATAATACTTTATTAATCAGGAGACATTTTTATCAATGAAATTAAAAAAAAAAAAAATAACGCTTTTAAAAAATTTTAAATTATTAAAAATGTTGGAAAATATGATAATTATTGTTTTTTAAAAAAACGAAGGAGTCTAGCGCTCTGAGGGAGCGTCAAAGCTACCAAATGCCCTTTTTTAAAGGAATACCATAGGGTAAACCATAAAGATGGACAGAGTCGGGGTTCTTGCCTACCGGGGAGTACGTCCTACCGTTATTAACCCCTAAAAAGAAATTAAAAAAATGAACATTTTCTCCAGAACATAATAAAAAATTTGGTAACTCTTGCTCTCGTTCTACTGCAGAATGGAAGGTTCGTACGCTGACAGCCCTAAGATGATACTAATATTAATAAATATTAGAATAAAATAATTTTTTTTTAAAGTTTCATTGATGAAATTGCTTGCTGAAATCAAAAATGTTATTTATTTTAGTGTAGCTATTATAGTTTTTTAGTTACATGCATGTTGCTTTTGGGAGGCTTGCATATATATATATATATATATATATATATATATATATATATATATATATATATATATATATATATATATATATATATATATATATATATATATATATATATATATATATACTTTTAGTAGCATTATATTAATTGTTAAAAAAAATTATTATATTTTATGTAAAAAAAAATTGTCTTACAAAGTTATTTGAATTTTTTTTTTCTATAGCTAACAGCTCTGTAAGAAATTAATTTTTATGGATTAAATGTTTTAAATATTAAAAAAAAAATAAATAAATAATTCACTTCTTTTGTAGGGCATACACTGCCTACCTTGCCTACTCAGAGGGCACGTCCCTGGTTATACCATATATCTCTAGGGTTATACCGTGTCTCGTGCATATTTTCATATAAAGAGGCAAATATTAAACTACAGGCATAATTTCAAAAACTGGGTGGCACAAATCTTCACCAAAAATTATACATTTTAATGCAAACTTAATATTAAAGCCGATTTTTATTGAAAGAATCATCAGGTATCACAAATTAAAACGGCCCTACCACGTAGTTAAAACTTTATCATTTGATTATTTTATGAATATATCAAGCAGGAAAAAAATATGAATACCACACAAATATTTGGCACAATCTTATTATTTTTAAAGTCATTACTCATAAACCTTCCTTATTCATTATATAAAAAAAAAAGATTAAAATTATTTCCTGCCAGCTCCCCGCTATTATTTCATTTGTTTACATTTTTTCGTTAGCATTTGCTAAAATTCGGTAAGCACGGGAAATAGCAACCTAACATAATTTAGGAAATTACTAACGTTTCGTTAGCATTTTACTAAATTTGTGCTAAAATTGACATAATCGAACGACTTTTTAGCATTTTACTAAATTTCGTTAGCAAAAGTGCAAAAACGAAGACGCTTCTTTAGTCTTCAATTTTTATCTTTATCCTGTTTCATTTTTTTTTTTTTTTTTTTTTTTTTTTTTTTGTTTTTTTTTTTTTTTTTTTTTTTTTTTTTTTTTTTTTTTTTTTTTTTTTTTTTTTTTTTTTTTTATTCTTCAGATGATGAATGAATTTCAGCCCCAAATTCATTGTTATGGTAAACTTTCCCCCTTTATTTGACTATATCATTACTTTTTATAGTCATAAAATACCTACATTAAATATCTGTTATGTCGAGTAAGTTTTTCTTTATATATATTTTGTGCCTACAACAATACTTCGACAATGAAATAAATTCAGTGCTTTCTTTAACATTCCTATAATTTTAAAGGGAAAATCAAAATCATTATCAGTAATGAATGCCAAACTACTAACTATCTGAAAAGTCATGTAAAGATGCCTACTGACCTTTATTATTCCAAGGTTGAGAAATGATAGCACAAAAAATGTTTACTAGTTGTGTAGAAGTTCAGATGGAGCAATTTAATAACAATGATTTAGTTTGCGCCATTCCTGTGGAGAATGTTGTTAGCGTTGTTGGTGAATCTATAGATATATCTCTTCAAATTTATCAACACGTCTTGAACCTTAGTTGTCAATGAACAAAGTACTATATGTTAAAATAGATTCAAAACCACCACAAAATTCTGCGCACAGATGTCAGTGCTTCGGAAAATTATAATAATTAATCTATAAATTAAGCTTGACGATATAAAATAAAATTAATGCTTTTGATGAATAATCCTGAAATTGAACCTGCATATAAGAAAGAATTATGTTCTGTAGTGAAGAATTTCACACTTATATTTATAATTCTATATAGACTGTTGTGATATAAAATCACGGATTTTCCAAGTTAGTCTTAGTTTTGAATTTGCATGAGGGAGTTTTTGTAACATTTTGTCGTTTAATTGAATCTTAATTCTTTGCTAAAAATCACCTTCCAAAATATTTTCCAATTAC
Source organism: Trachelipus rathkii (assembly GCA_015478945.1). Taxonomy (NCBI): domain Eukaryota; kingdom Metazoa; phylum Arthropoda; class Malacostraca; order Isopoda; family Trachelipodidae; genus Trachelipus; species Trachelipus rathkii. The sequence goes on along the minus strand of JABUQX010001685.1, from coordinate 35,915 downwards.
AGACATTCTCTTGTTAGACAAATGAAAAAAAGTCAGTCAGGATTATAAGCATTAGTTAAAGTTGGTTCATCTATTAACTCGAAGAATGTTGAGATAGGAAATGTTGACATTGATCATATTTCTCTTTTATGATTCGAAGTTATCTAGGTTTTTATGATTCGACACCATCTTTCATAATTTTTTTAAGTTGGCTTCAGATAAAGGTTACAATTGCAGCTAATTAATGAAGTTGATTTATAATTTATGGATAGGTTTATAGAAACTAGTTCTTTCCAAGGGGGATGTTAAGTTATAACTCACTTTTAATGCAGCTGTTAAGGGTCACTTTGGAAACAATCCATATGGTAACTAATTGCTCTCATAAAAAATTTGTTTCATCAATTCATTCTTCTTTTGTGATAAAGTCTTGTCGTATATTATTATCCTTCAAATATAAAATGATTAGAAAATGCAAATTTACCCTAATCAGAAGAGCGAAAGAGTCGTATGGCACGGGCCCGAGTTCGATCCCTAGTCCGGACCCTAGGTAGAAATTACGGCAAAAGTTCTCCTCCTAAAATAGGGCTATGCCCGTGGTGTGAACTTTTAAAAAAAAAAAATCCTTATACAGGACTGTCACAACATTTTCCTATGGAAGTATTATAAATCATTCTTAATATCAATTCAACCCCAACTGACATAAATCATTCTCTATACCAAACCAACCCAACAGACACTAACCACAACTAAACACAATTGATATGTTTTTCGACATCCAACCTGAAAAATAGATACAGACCTAGCTAATAATACAAGATATCGATCTTTTTGTATTGCTTTTGCATATCCAATACGAAAAAACGAACATCCTTAATGCAAGGACAAGAGAATCAACGGTTAATATAGGTATATATATATATATATATATATATATAT
>JABUQX010001685.1:27500-30000 GCA_015478945.1 Trachelipus rathkii | reverse complement strand
TTTTAATCATCATCCAACTAATATAGAGGCCTATATACCAAGAATCAAAAACACTTCAAAGAACTTCATAAAAGATATTATTTTAATTCATTATATATATATATATATATATATATATATATATATATATATATATATATATATATATATATATATATATATATATATATATATATATATATATATATATATATATATATATGTGTATGTATGTATGTATGTGTATTTGTGTATGTATGTATGTATGTATGTATGTATGTATGTATGTATGTATGTATGTATGTATGTATGTATGTATGTATGTATGTATGTATGTATGTATATGTAGTATGTATGTGCATATGTTTATATTTATGTATGTATATGTGTATGTATTTATGTATATGTATTTTTAATTTTATTTATTTATATAAAGGCCTGCTTCAGGTGGAGCACTCCGCCAGCGATGAAAAGCTGATCCTTGCCTATAACCTATTTGGTGGGAATATGTGAATCAGATTTCCTCCTTGGTCTTGTTTATCTTGCCTGAAGTTACTTGAGAACACTTTCCTTGATTAGCCTCTGCTCGTGACGGGCAGTGCTTCTCTTTAAACAAATATAATGCAGAGAGGTTGTTATATAAATTTATAGTATAGAGAGATAGATATATATATATATATATATGAGGTTATAGTGTATATATATATATATATATATAAGAGATATGGTATATATATGGTATTAAGTTTGAAGAGTAGTATATATATATATATATAAAATATATATAGATAATAGTAAAGTAGAGGGGTTTCACCCCTGATTTTTATAAAAACAACAGGATAAGTTTTTAAAAGAATAATACAACAAAAATAAACCACGGTCTCTTATATAGGAAAAAAAGCTACAGCCTCTCTCAAAGTTGTTAAACTCCCACATACTTTTAATTTTTGATCCATCTGAGTTAGTTCATTAGTTTTGTTCTGTTATATATTTTGTTAGGTATACACAGAGAAAATCTATGTACACTTAACAAATCTTATCATAACTGAACTAGGGATGGCCTAAAACGAGCACGGAGCCTACATGTTTTTTTTATAAAGAAACCTAGTGGAAATTTTTACTTTGAGTGGTTGCAACTTTTTTTCCTAAAGACTTAAACCATTTTTTATGTTTCATTATTATTTTTTTAGTATATCCTGCATTTAAAAAAATTTGTTTTTTTACAAAACCTATATTTCTGGAACAACTTGAGAGGCTGTAACTTTTTCCTAAAGAGACCGCCAATGTTTTTTTTTTTTTACTCTTCATTATTTTTTTGTGATTTTTATAAAATTGGGGTGAAGCCCCTGTGCACACGTTTATTGTATATATATATATATAGTTGTTGTTATATATATATATATATATATATATATATATATATATATATTTATATATATATAGAGAGAGAGTGAGAGAGAGAGAGATATATATTGGTTGGTTGTTATAAAGAATATATATATATATATATATATATATATATATATATATATATATATATATATATATATATATATATATATAAATATATATATTATATATGATATATTATTATTATTATATATATGTAAATATATATATATATTACATATATATTAGTTACATATTATTGTTATTACTACATACATATATATAAATATATATATATATATTGTTATTACATATTAATTATTATTATTACATATATATATATATTACATATATATATATATATATATATTATATATATATATTATTAAATATATTATTATTATTATATATATATTATATGTGTATATATGTATATATGTATATATATATATTATTACATATATATATATATTGTTAAGTTACATATATATATATATATTATATATATATATAGGTATAGATATACATATGTTTTTTATATATATATATATATATATATATATATATATATATATATATATATATATATATATATATTAATATATTATATATATATATATATATGTATATATATGATACATATATATATGTATATATATTTATTTACATTATATATATACATATATGATATATATATAGAGAGAGAGAGAAGAGCCATATATATATATATATATATATATATATATAGTATATATATATATATATATATATATATATATATATATATATATATATATATATATATATATATATAATGAGAATGGGAAGAAAAGAGAAAAGATAATTACAATAATGTCGAGAAAGAAGAATACAAAAAGTGATTTTATATTTTGTACTCAGAAAACAATACGAGATAATAAAAAGCTTCGGAAATGGCGCAAACATCGACGAAAGTCGCATTAAACCAGATTTATTGCATTTAGCTGAAACTGCCACACATATTATTATTATTATTATTATTATTATTATTACGACATATTATTATTATTATTATTGTTGCTGTGTTGTTGTTGTAGTTGTTAAGGTTGTGGATGTTGTTATTATTATTATTATTATTATTATTGTTGTTGTT
>JABUQX010001685.1:0-10000 GCA_015478945.1 Trachelipus rathkii | reverse complement strand
TACCACACGCCACGTCTCCTAAATTTGCATCGATTGTGTATTTCAATCAACTACAATCACATCCCCATACACTAGGTATACAATGTAATTGTTCAAAGTCCATGAATGTTAGAGAATATTATAAAAGTTTCACGAATTGTTATTGGTCGGGGCATTCGTATATGGCGTACCCCCATGTTCTATCTGTGACATTAATGAGTATGAAAATATAATTTTCTATCGTGTTTTACTCTGTTTACTTCTCTTTACAACAATCAATTTCATCCTCCCTATATCTCCATCGATACTATATTCCTAGGCATGAGCGATGCTTGCCCCTTACCTCCTACATTACTCTATCAAAATTTATCCTCACTTTTACATTACCAAATACAACACATCAGTACCGTGCATTTCGTGAACAATCTGAGGACCTAATAATTTCTCATCAGCTTTAGTTTAATCTGTAGATAAATTTCGTGACTCTTCCACTTTAATTTCAATCCTAATTGCATACACTCTATCCTATAATGCAATCAAATCAACATATCGACAAATGCTCTTTCTAACTCCGCAAAATTCGTATTTTTCAAAAATAATCCCCGTTAAAGTAAACTAATATAGTCTATTATAACAATCGAGCACAAAATTAGCCCAATCTGAATACACCAACAAAAGTAAAAAAAATAGCCAATAATTCAAGAAAACAAATGCTTGTCCTTAGAATTAGAGAGTTAGTTGATGGTGTTTGTTTATTTAATATACGTCCCCTGCATGAACTGTATACTTCCAGATCTTACATCATTTCCTCATTTTGTTCAAAAGTCTGCTCTATTATTTGGCGAGTGCAATGTAGTGACCCCTTCTAAAAATAAAACTTCACAAAACAGACACCAGAATCCATCAACACAAACGAATGCCATTGCATATACGTCGACACACACCATATCCAGAGAATATTCCACAGCCATATATATACGCATATCATTAAATAAACACATTCTGTGATCTCCATCTTTATCGCTAAACTTTAGGGAACCCAACCTCATAGATTTCAATCGTTCAAGAGCATTTATCTTCAACCTTCCTCTCTCCTAGTGACAAACCTCTGAAGAAACCATCTGAAAAATAAATAAGTAGGAATCTACCAATATATCACATTCCTAATCATAAAATCATTATACCCTTAACCTAATTTGCCCACCAACTTTCGAATATTACTTCTAGATTGAACATTAGTTTTTGCAACATAAGACTAGTCGCTCTTGTAAGGCTATAAAACAATTATAAATATTTTTTGCATGCAAATTTATATGAAATAAGAGGTTATTAAGTCTTGTGGAGTAAGTATATATATAGTCTTATTTGTATTCATTTATTCATTAATTTTTAATCCATCTCATGTAAAGAATCAGGTAAATCTCATATTATTATATTATTATTATTATTATTTATTCACTATCATCTATTATTATCAGTATTACTTGCATTCTATTATCTGATTTCATATTACCTTCTTTTTCAGTTTAAAAAATATTCAATGCTATATTTGTGATTTTAATCCTACAATGTCAACATTTTTTTTTAAATCATAAGGAATTATTTTTTTTTATCGATATAACTATTTATATTACTTCAGTGCTTCAAATTTCAATTTATAATAGTCACCAACCGAGGAACTATACTCTAATTAAAAAAAAGAACTTCCATTAACTATTGTTAAGATTATAGTATTATTTATTAATCTAATATAATTCATATCTTTAAAAACTATCTTATATATACTATCATATCATTATCTAATAATTAATATAAGTTATTAAATTGTTTTCCTTATTATTATCCGGGGACAACCATCGTCTCTTCTCGGTAATTGGTACATGTTTTAAAATTATCATTTTCTTTTATAATTTTATGTTCTATTTCTTTATTATTATTATTTTAAAGATTTTCTTTTAATTGCTAACATGCAAGAGTTACTCTGCCAACATGGAAGAACAGTAAAATTATGAGTAAGTCTACTATATTTTTATTTAATCTGTTATATGTGAATAACTTGTATATTATTATTATTATTATTATTATTATTATTTATAATACAATTATTCATTAATCTATATTATTAGTATTATTATTATTATTAATTAATTATAATTGCTACTTTTATTAGCTTTTTAAATTTCTAATACCTTATATTTATATGATAATTTTATTTATCATTTGTTTATATTTTTTATATTAATTTAATTCTATGTTATGTATTTCTCTATATGTAAGCTATATAATATAATTAATGAATATATATCATATTAGAGTATTTTTAATATAAAGATGCTCCATGAATATAAGATTGTGCCTAATTAGTGTTATTATATCCCACAGGCCATAAGTTCGTAATATTCGATACCTGAGTATATAAGTATATCATAAATATGTCTACCATATTGATATAAAACGATAATTAATAATAATTTGTACTTAACCACAAAATCGATACGTATTCAGTCTATATTGGAATTATTAGGCGCTTCGCTGTCTCAGGTACACTCCTTTTTTTATATATCTGACTGCCAAAATCGTTTGTTGATGAATTAGCCTAACTCTAATTTTCTTGAAACCTTACCTTCTACAAGCAAATCTACTACTTTATATATATATATATATATATAATATATATTTATCATTACCTAAATTCTTTAGTTTAACGATTCTTTGTGATATTTAGATGCCTCGTGTTTTTTGAAAAACTCATGGCTTCTATTATAAGTTATATTGTAAATACTAGATTCTCGAAGATCATAAAAAACACCCAATTCCTTGATATAGTGCTATCATCTTTACTCTTTTTTTATTACTTTGACTGCACTACAAAGACATCAATTTTAAAGTATCTTATATTTGAAAGTAATATAACATCCAGTCGTTTTATCAGTATAAGTTAAAATATAACCAATACTTATATTTAAATATCATCAAGCCAACAACTCTTTATGAAAAATATTTTCCCTACCTTTGCCTTTTCCTGTAAGTGAAAATATGATATTTTGATTAGATTCAAAAGATATTTATTAAAATAATGACACTACTTCGCACCCAATGGTGATATTCGATAATTGCTAATTCTCGTTGGTATATAATAATATATATTATATCTAATAATAATGTAAACTAAACTCTATTTCGTATAATTCTACTGTATTCTGCCTGTATACTTATAATTAGACCCCTATTAAGTGATAGAGTAGTATATTTATCTTATTCAATCTGTTTTTTGTTTTTTATTTATTTGTTCTTTGTCTTCTTTTAATCGCCTGATTTTGATCTTAGAAATAGTTTCTGCGAGAGTAAATATGCGTGATTTCGAGTCCATATGTAGTGAGCCTTCATCCATAATTTGAAATGACAGAAATTCTTTATTACACATGTTTATTGGACTTAAATTTATTTGTGTGGTAGAAAAAAATCTCTAATAATCTTTCATAAATATTTTGAGTGTGGGTTTAATTTTCATATGTTTAATTATGTAACAACAACTATAATCTTAAGAACAAAAATGATAATATAACATTCAGATCAGTGCAAAATAATATGTATATATAACTTATACTTTCACATATATTGATAAACCATAATTCATGGAAGTTGATTATTTATGTACAGTTGTAAAATATAAAACTATAATATAATCCTTCTCAATACTCCGCTTGACCCAACATACCACCAAACAAATTTTTTTTATTGCTTTTCGATTACTTAAGTTACCCTCCTAATTCCCAATTTTTCTTTTCATTGAGAGTTTATTTTTTAGACGTGAGATCGTCGGCGTAGAAGAAAGAGACAGAGAGAATTGAAAGAGACTTAATTCTCGCTGTATCTGTCGAAACCTAGTACGCTCCCTCACCCCCTCTACCTTATTTTAATATCTCTACGATTAAAGTATAGCTAATTTTTTCCTTGTTTTCTTAATTATACCCCTACCCTTTGTTATTTTTAGTTATATGGTGAGTTTATTTTAACCTTTAATTTGTTGTTTCACGTGATGCTAAGTTGAAGTGAGTGGAAGTGACTACATAAAATTAATATTATTGAGATATATTAAATATTAATATATATTAATATATAATATAATAAATATATATATTTAAATTTAATATATAATATAATATATATATATATATAATTATATATATTAATATTAATATATATATAATAATATTATATATAATTAATATATATATATATATATATATTATATAATATAATAATATTAATAATAATTAATATATATATATATTATATTAATATAAATATTAATAACTGAGCTTGGATCATTGAACGACTTGTCCGCCGTGTGCAGAGTTTCCCCTCTCACGTGGGACAGCACAATATAGCGACAATATGCTGCGGGAACACTAATCTATTATTTAACCGAAAAGCGTGTAACATAGTATTAGCAACAATTTTTTAAAAGTAGTATGAGTAGGTAGTATAACTAATAATAGCAAAGGTTGCACAAAATACCAATTCTCTTAAGCGTAAACTATATAGCCACCCTTAATATATTAATAATGAAAATCATAGGAACAAAGCATTGTTTTTGAACCTTATAATAAGTTAGGGAACTTATAATATATGAAATGATCGTTGACAATTAACTGTATCATTCTAAAAACCAGTATAATTTATATATATTAATTAATATATATATATTATAATAATTATATATAATAATATATATAATATTAATATTAATATTATATATATAATTAATATAATATATATATTAGATATAATATATATATATATATAATAATATATTATAATAGATATAAATATAAATATAATATATTATATATATATATATAATATATAAATATATATTAAATATATAATAAATAATTATAAATATATTTATATTATATATTAATATATATATATATAAACTAGTATTCTATGAAAAGCTTCTTAACTACAAAATTCTTAACAAAATAAATTATAGATAATAATATACATTAATTAGGCTCTAAGTATAAATATTGATATTTAATCCAACTTATCTTTAATTAAGCGCTCGTTGTAAATGAGATGACTGTAGCGTGAGGAAGAGAGAACAATCCGAGACAATGAGTAGACATGTGGCCCAAGAAAGTAAGTTGCGGTTAGTGAAACTAGAGTATATTGTTTTACACGGGGTAAGCCCGTGTTTATATATACCAAAATCATAAATTAAAATGTAATGCGGTTGTTTACTATTGAAAAAAAATACACGTGAAAATTTTACTTATGGCATATATCATAAATTTAAGTCACCACGTAAAGACAGTTCCACCTTCCGGCATCGAGACCTTCGAAATTTTCGCAAATAGTGTCAGCAGAATAAGAAACGTCACCCATGCGAGTAAACAGCCGAGAGGTGTGCGAATCATATAAAATGTATAGACGCATAAGCGCTGTACTACATAACGGGTGCCTGACAAAGCCTGCTGCGATAAGCGGCAGCGCGCACTGACAAAAAATGCACTAGGATCTCAACGACAGCTCAGGAGCTATGGGAATTCTGTAATTTATAATATTTCGTGTACAGCAAGTCTGCACCTATCGGGCAGAAACCGATTAAACCGGCTAAATTGCCATATTTAATATATTTAATAATAATTCGTATATTATAACTCAGATGTCTTTAATTCTAAATTTAAGTACTTATTTTTATAACCATCATTATTAGATATTCTATATTTATTTTATTGAATATATATATATAATGTCCATTAATTTATTTTAATATAACTATTAATTTATGTATAATACCGAATCATCAATATTTCATATAATTACCCACATATTTTAATTCATTCTTAATTTGACTGATAAGCTTTAATCTATAAGTAGTCAAATCATTTTGCACAATCCATGAAGTAAACTACTTTAATTTACATATATTACTAATATAATTATTAAAAAATCCCTTTATATACTGAACAGTGACCGGAAAATATATTATATAATAATAAATATATATAATAATAACTCACTAATATGTGACAATATATAATATAGTGGTATGTGAAGTAAATAGTGAAAGTATTTCTAAATTAAATTAATACATTATGATATAGTGAGCTTTTAAAAAAAATGAAAAGTATGTATAATTATATATTATGGCTATATAATACATTATTCAACTATCTAATTCTTGTGAGGCTAGTATGATAGAACGAATTTTTATTATATTTAAACAATAGAACAATTAAATTTAGATTGTAGAAAAAAGTCGAATAGATCTTTGAGAATTATGCTTAGCAACATAAATGGGCATTTACAAATAAAAAAAAAATAAAATAAATAAGGAAGATAGAAAATACTCTCTACTCCTATTCTCTCTCTCTCTCTCTCTCTACTCATCTCTCTCTCTCTCTCATCTTACTCTCTCATCTATCTCTCTTCTATACTACTCATACTACATATCTCTCTCATCCTATATCCTCATCTTATCTAATCCTCTCTCTATACCTCTACCTTACTTACTACTCTTCTCTTACACTTCATCTCTTCATCTATGTATACAGAACAATTTTGATATACCCTCACAAATACTTCAATATAGTACTATAAACATTTTATATAACTATGAACATTTCACTCTTATTTCACTGGTGAGAATAATATAAACTAATGGTGTGCGATAGTAAGTAGAAAAACATCCTTCCCAAGCTTCAATAAAGGGGTAATCAAAGCAACACCTCTAACTCCTCAAAAGTGACAAACAAGCGTAATAGTAAATGTTCAAATTCTCTCATACCTACCGCAAATCACTTCCCCTCTTGAGGGGTAAATAGATAAGTTACTTCTATATCATAAAGTATCGTAGTAGCGAACTTGAAGATATACTCCACGAATGAACAGACTAGTACTACACCTGCGAAGACATTCCTTATTTCACAAGTGAGGTACGCTGAGTAAAATAACATAAAATAAATAGAATGATTACGTATATAACCATTACCATACCAGCTCCCATCTATTTATAACTGAGCATATACAACCTCGGCATCGTGAGTTTATGTGATAGTTCATGCCACACAATACTCAGTATATTCAAACTCAATAATAACGGTGAATTTTAAATGATAGGTAGACAGAGTAATAAGATATATAGACTATATTTAGCATCTATCCTTGACCCTCAAACAGTCGTGATAGTTGAATCAACCATACAGGTTCCATACTTCGAGAGAGAACTCTAATCGAATCAACTAATGAACAGATAATCGAGTGAAGTAACTTTATCTATACTTTCCTTTGAGAGACATAATGTTGTGTAATGATGAGATATGTTTTATATTTAAAAAGAAGGTGAATAGTAAAACGAACTTATCCGTAAATATATAATATATATAACTCATCTAATTAATATTCAAACGAGTATGATAATAGGATTATGATTGATTACTATAAAGAATTTCGAACTGCTTGTGAGGATAAACAATCTATAAATTCTCAATATGAGAATACTGTTTTCTTAAGGAACCCCTATGTGAGTCAAAGTAGCCAGATGAGTCTAGTAAACCACTATATAGCGCTAAAGATAAGGAATTATTGAATAAAACTGGTAAATGCAGTTAAGCAGTATAAATGAATCTTTATTACATATAAAAATCTATTACGTCCATATATACACTAAAAATAAAATATTACCATCAATGCTACCTACACATGGTCAGTATAGGGTAAACACTCCCATATATTGGGTAGGATATATGTGAATTACCAAATCTAGAGAGCCCAAAGAAAGAAATTACTCTAATAACCAATATTCACCCAGCCACGGAAAGCCTGATCATATATATATGAAGCCGACGTAAAATATATCTATAACGTGAATATTGAAACCCAGCTGGACGAATAAAAGAATATAATCCCTAGACATACCTACAGAAATTTTATTATTTATAACCATATGCCACATAAAGTAATTATATATATTAATAATAATATATATTAATATATATATAATATAATAATAATAATATATATATATATAAATATAATATATATATAATATATAATATATATATAATAATATATTATATATATATAAATAATATTATATAAATATAAATTTTTTTATAATTATAATTATATATTATAATATATAATATTTATTAATATAATACTAAAAAGTATAGTGTATGCACACGTAATAATATATAGAGAAAGTTAACGTCTTTAAATTATTTTAAATATACGTTATAACTAAAGGGTCAATTATTTCCTACTTCCTGCGAGATAACTCGTTTAAATAAGCGTTTAATATCGGCACATAAGGACATGGCCAAAAAGGAAGATACCGGAGGCATGTAGGTTAAACGATAACTATTATACGTCTTACTAACCAAAACTTGATTAAGGTATAAATAATTAAGTTATTTTTAATATTATTTCGTTTTAATATTTTATAATAATATATTCTATAATAAATATATATAGCTAATATATACTATACATTCAATATAACTAAATATATTATAATAATTGGTAGTGAGCTTAACAGACAAATTAAATTATATATATTTGGTACATCATATATATTAATAAGCAGTATATATGCTTATTTGTACCTATGACTATGTGTACCGTATATATATATAGATATATATATAAAATAATAATGATAATAAGTATTGATATATATATAAATAATTAAAAAATAATATTATATACTTCCAAATAATAAGTATAGCTATATACTAAATACTACTATAATTAATACTCAATAACCGTGATGTCCGTATAAATAGAATATATAATTTCTCACAGTTATCAATTGCATTATTATATATTATTAAGCAGCTATATATACATATATATAATATAATACAAATATCCCGATAATTTACATATATAATATACTAACACAAAGTGTAAATAATTTAGATAAGTATTGTCAGTTATCGAAGCATATATGCACTTGCTGCCATGAAAAACGATATTTACTACTGATTAAGCCATTCATATACTGCGCATGCGCGCTAATTTACAGATTATAGTATCTTCTCTATAATGTAGCGTGAGGCGCTAATACATCAATTTATACTTAAATAAGACAAATGGCGAGTCTACTGAGTATACGTTAAAATAAAGCTATTTATCTGGTTCATCAAATTTGCTTATTATAATGTGAATCTTGATTAATTACTAATTCAAACGTGAATATATAATACTGATAATTCGTTAAATACGTCCAATGTGATTCCCTCCATTGCAAAAAACATTCGCCGATTTAGTAATTAAATTAAGGCAATTTGGCCAACTAATGGATGTCTTTTAAAGGCTAAAAGACAGGGGGAAAACGGGGGCCCAAAAGTGACTTACAGGAATGTGGACCGTATCAGGGGCCTCCGTTTCTCATAGTTGCCTTATATAAAAGAAAATCAACGTTCGTAAAGAAAGAGCAATGTACACAAACTGAATAGGTTGAGTACCAAAAACGACGGTGAGTATTAGTGAATAGTGTTAAGGAAACGTTATATTATACACATATGGTCGTGCATTGCGCTGGTTGCAGTTTTGGTGACCGGATGCCTTATATGAAGCCCGACGACGTAGGCTTTTACGGGTGACCTTTGCCTGGCATTGGGGTTAGGTAGGAACGATGAGCCTCTGAGATCACCTCCCATCGTGAAATTTTGTGTCATTAATAAAGATTCTTATTTTATCAGCAACCGATGCTCCGCAACCCTTCATCTGCAAGTGACCGTAAGGATGGCAAGCAAATGTACGTGCATCCCAAGGATATTTCGCCAGTCTTGTCGGTACATATATCCCACCGATCCGATTCTTTCTGAACTTGTTATATAAACCTGATAATATATCATGTATTATCCTACTAAATGTAGTTGAACTTTTCTGTATATATAGTATATCTAGTATTGATGCCAAATATATTATTATATATATATATTAAATATTAATATATTTCCCAAACTACCATAATTAGGTTCTTATTATAAACGACCTATCT
>JABUQX010001684.1:25000-32294 GCA_015478945.1 Trachelipus rathkii | reverse complement strand
TCCGCTCCGGCCCACCCCCAAACCTGCCGGTCTCCGCGGCTCCGGCCTCCGCTCCCGGCTCCTCTCCGCAGCCCTGCATAGTCACCCCTCTACGCAATGACATACATATAATATTTATACATGGCCAAATAAAGTAATAAGACCTAAACACGATCCCAGTGCAATCCCAATAATATAACGACCGCTTAATACAATAATATAATAGACATTAGTATACACTGAACCCCACCATATTCTAAAATAACGAAAAATAATAAAATAATAATAAAATATAATAATAAAACAATAAATAATAATAATAATGATATAAATAAATTAATTAATAATAATAATAATAATTATAATAATAAATAATCAATATTAATAATAATAATAATAAAAATAAAATAAAAAATAATAATAATAATAAAAAACCACATTATAATTTTATATCGACCAATTTCTCATAAATCACAACTTACACGATACCTAACCTTTCGTATGACGTGTTTTATTAAAAAATCCCTTGTGCGTTATAAAAATACCTACACGACACTTAGTGCTATCCCGCACAAAAACCCTACACTCACGCACACACACACACACGCACATAGCATAAATATATATATATAATATCAAATATATATATATATAATATATAATAATAATATATATATATATATAGATTACTATATATACATAATATATATACATATCATAATAATATATCATATATATATATATATATAATATAGATAATATATATATATCATATATATATTATATATATATATACTATATAATATATATATATATAATATAATAATATATATAATATAATAATACGTACTATATATATATATATATATATAGTGATATATATAGATATATATATATATATATAATACTTTTCCATAGAATATTCCTTTTATCCTGTCTAAATCCATATACAAAAAGATATACATATATTAATTTCTGTTATGTTTCATCTTCCATCTTCATGCATAAAATTCCTTCAAAAATACAAGAGAATAATTCCACTACCGCATTTCATTAACAACTCCGTATATATATATAATAATATATATACAATATATAGATATATACGTATATATAATTATATAATATATATATAATAATATATATATATATACTATATAAATAATATATCTATATATATATTGTTGTCTTAAATATCTCCCTATAATTCACTGAGCAGAATACCTCATTCCAAAAATCTCATCCCAAAATCGGTTAACCTGTTAAATATTATCGAAATATATTCTTTATCGAATTTGCTTACGAAAATTTACACAAAAATACTCTAATATAAACTTTTGATTTATTAATACCTAAATCTTAACCGTTAATATTAACAAGAGAATATTCGTCCCTAAGTGTGAATTGCTTTTGTCACAAAAACTTGGTCCACAAAAGCGCTACATAAAAATATCCAATATAAAACTACATAAAGTTTCAGTACATGAATCTCCTTTAAACATTTACAATAATTATTCCTTATACGGTTAAATTTGCTTTTTGTCCTAAATTTGTTTTACATTACAAGATGACTACCTTAAAAGACTGGTATGGTAGCTTTTAAAGTACCGCAAGCTCCTTTCTAAATAACATAAAGATTAAACCCTTTTTACTTAATATAATATCAGAAATACTCTACCCAGATACTGGAGAAATGAAGCTGTTTAATAGTTTTGAAACCAATTCCAGACCCTTTCACTTGACATTTCACACTGTGATTTGTTTTTACTAACAATGATTACCTTCCGCACGATTTGATATACCTTTTTCCAAATATTTACTTCTTTTAATTTGATCACGAAAAAACTTCAACTTTAACTACTTTCAGAAAAACATTATTGATTCTATAAAAATAATCAGACTAATGCTCTGAATTCTAGTTAGGATTCATCATCCACAATTACTCCACCCTTCCAAAGATGGAACCAAATCTTAAAAGAAAAAAAAAAATAGCTCCACCACTCAAAAAGGAAAAACAACCTACCTATTACGCACGATGGAAAGTCATCTTTCCTCCGCCCTTCTTTCATATTCCAATACTCTCCTCTGGACGTTCGGTATATCTGGAGCTGGCCCTCTAGATCTCGTCATGGGTGCCTGATACCCAATTACTACTCCTTGCGGGTCCACTCCCTGTTCCTCCGATTGGTCCTCTACAATCATTCGTTCGGGGTCTTCGCCCACTTTCCATAAAACCTACTTGAAATTGATCTGGGGTATAAAAAGGAACAATAATTAGATTATGTTAATTAACTTTGAATATATACATACCTCTAACTGAGCATCTGTGTCCTTCCTTGCAGGACAATTCATCTCTCTTCACTAATCATTTCTTACGTCCACCAATTGTAGCTCCACTTGGAAAACCTTAATGACCTCTCGAACTTTTGTAAATTAAATTCCTCGTCGAATTAACATCTGATTGGGCCGAGTCCAACCAATCCATCAATTCGTTTGCATCAATAGGCGATGATGTGAGCTCTATCTCTGTTTGGGTCATTTTATCTACTGTGATGGTTTCGGTTTGTGTGGCTATATCTTCCTTGTACTTTGTTTCTCCTATAGCTATCTCTACTAAATCCCAAATATCTTTTTTATTTTTTCCATGTTTCCTTTCCTTCGTTGATCTCCCAGGTTGTCCTCCGTAAATTACATAAGTTTGTGTTGGTTCCTCTTCTTTCTCTTCCTCTTCAGTTTTTGTCTCCCATATCGTGTTCTTCTCCTTGTTTCATAATGTTTCATTTCGATCCTAAAATATCCAAGTAAAGTAATTTGCGCGGCGGGATCTGTCCCCAAACTTTAAATGTGCGTAGTGAGCCCTCATTTGTTTTTTCCATTTTTTTTTTGAATGTCATCATGTCATCCCACCTGCAATCACCTTGGTTATCACAAAAGGGCCCTCATACCTTTTGCTTAGTTTTTTCTCCAAAGTCCTATCCACTGAGATGATTTTCCTTTTAACTTTCACTCCTACTGCGTATGGCAGCCAGTTTGGATAACCCTCTTTCCACTTGTCTTGTTCGTTTCTTGAAATTGGTAAGACCTTCCCTTTCTCATGTTTTTGAATCATTAGTTTTTCAGCTGGTGTCATTCCCAAGTCTGAGAATGCTTTCGTATTGTTATAAATATTAGTATACTCGGGGTTAAACACAGTAATCCCAGGTTCCTATATCTTCGTTACCTGTTGTTCTGTATTTCTTGAGAAGCTCCGCGAATGTCCGGCTTGACCCTCGTCCTACTGCCCCCCGTTAGCTGCTGGCTTAACGGACTGCTAAAGACATGTTCGATTCCGTAGGCCTGAAGCATTTCTTTAAATTTTGTGCTCCTGAATTCCACTCCGTTATCCGTTAACACCTTGTATGGTGGTCGTAGAAATGTGGGAAGCATATGTCCTAAATTTGTCACTAAATTTGTTTTACATTTTAAAGATGCTACCTAAAACTATTTGTTCTAATGCTAGTTAGATAATGCAAACTCCTTTCTAAATAACATAAAATGGATTAAACCTTTTTACTAATTATATCAGAAATATCTTAACCACGAAATAACTGGGGAAATATATAGCTTGTTTAATAGTTGGAACATTCCAGATCGCCATTCTAACGTGACTCATTTTCACACTGGGAGTTTTTTTTTACTTTGTAGACAATGGATTATACCGTGTCACGATTTTATCCTTTTTTCCAATATTTAAACTTCTTTTAATTTGATCACGAAAAACTTCAAACTTTAACTCGTTTTCAGAAAAACAATTGACTGTGTGGATGTCTATATAACTGAATAATAATCAGACTAATGCCTTGATAATCTTAGTTGGTGTTCATCCGCATCCACAATTATATATGTAATATATAAATGTATATAGGCGGAAGTGGTATATATAGTATATATTAGATATCATACTATATACTATATAGCTATATTTGGTGTATAGGCTCTATATATTAGTATTCGTAGCTATATACCTATTATATATTGTAGTATATTACCTAGTCTGCAGGGAGGTGGTAGCAGATTAGTGATTTTTGGTTTCACGTATCTCGCGGATGCGGATTTGCGGTGATTGCCGGGACTCACGTTTAAAATGCACTATCGCGGGATATGTGCGGATGCGGATATGCGGGATAGTTAAGGTTTTTATTAGAGTTTAAACGCACTGTAGCTTCCTTGCATATTATCATATATATAAGTATTATAGTATAGGGTAAGTATATATATATATGTTATTATATTATAATACTTTGTGGTGTATTATTATCATTATTTATATAATATATATATCTTATAAAAAATGGCCCGTGTTACCAGAGTGCAGTACGCTTGAACTCTAATCTTTTGCACACCCACCGAAACCTGCTTTCCCAGAGGCTCTGCCAGCCCATTTCAGTGGAAAAAGTTGTATATATAAAGTAAGGTTATAGTATAGGGTAAGTTATAGGGTTATTAGGTATTTATAGTGATATAGTATAGAATATATATATATTATATATATATATATATATATATATATCTATATAATATTTATATATATATATATATATATTTCATATAGATATATATACTATATATAGTTATATATATATATATATATAGTAGTATATATATAATATATATATAATATATCAGATATATTTAATTGTCTAGGATGGGTTATTAATGATAGTATGTATATAATAGGGTAAGTATTTATATAGTTATATATATATATATATATAGATAATATCTATATTATATATATATATATATATTATATATATAATAAATTATATATATATATTATTATATATAGTATAAATATATATATATATATACTAGATGAGTATATATATATATTAGTAGTATATATATATTATAATATTTAATAATATATATATATTATAGTATATAATAATATATACTATATATAAGTTAGTATAGTAGTATAAGTTAGAGTTGCTAGATAACAAATTCTCGAAATTTATGCTTCAAAAACAGCAAAGGCTTCGAGTCTCTTTCAGGGGAGAGTTTGCTCAACATTTTCGTCATAAATGATGATCTGCAGCCACTGAAAAGACGCTCACCTGAGTTACACTTGTCTGAAGGGCATGCTAATAATTCCCTGGCTATTTCTGCAAGATGTGGAAAACATTTACAATTATCACTCCACAAAACCAGTGGATCTTTATCTGATTCCAAACTTTTTCTCTTTTGATATACTTCGATCAATGATAGAGTGTCTTTGACACCTCTGAACAAGACTCTTCATCGCTGCTAAAAGCCAAAAGATCGTTCATGGATTCAGCAATGATTTCTCGCAAACAGATGGTAATTGCGTGTCCTGTTTCTGTTGATCTTTCTGCTTTTGGGTGGCCTTGGTGAATTCTTCTGCTTTAGCAAGAATTTTCAGTCACTAGGCATCCTAAACTAATTTTAACCGCTCTGTAAAAGCTACGTGGGTTCAATGGAAATTTTGTTTGTATCGTATGATTTACAGAAAGTTTACTATTGCGACATGCGTATCGTCTTTTGC
The DNA here is from genome assembly GCA_015478945.1 of Trachelipus rathkii. Classification (NCBI taxonomy): domain Eukaryota; kingdom Metazoa; phylum Arthropoda; class Malacostraca; order Isopoda; family Trachelipodidae; genus Trachelipus; species Trachelipus rathkii. The sequence goes on along the minus strand of JABUQX010001684.1, from coordinate 26,767 downwards.
TAGAGTTTAAAATCTACTTATTATCTAGTTCGTTCAGCACTGAGGTGTCTGTTGTTTATTTACACATAACTCTTGCTCATTTATATTTAAATTTTAAATATCGTATCTGCGTTCTCCAAACTTTTAATTTTACTTATATTTTTCAATTTTATTTTATTTCATCTTTTTTTTTATTTTATTTGTGTTATAGTATTGATGATAATATGGAAGATGGAAGAGTTAGAATAATATATAATGTTAACCTCAGCATTGCAGTTAGGAAATCGAATTCTGAAACAAGATATTTACTTCCTTATTTTACGAAGAAACGCGTTGAAAAAATTGAGAATGATTATGGAGCAAAGAGCTGTTACTACACTTGAAGCAAGTATATGAGTATATATATATATATATATATATATATATATATATGATTAATATATATATAATTAATATATTATATATAATATTATATAATAGTAATATATTAAAAAATAGAAAACTTTTTTTCTCTATAATTAATAGATGGAAAACATCCGCTATCCGCAAAAAAGTTAATGCGGATGCGGTTGCGGAGTGCGGGATAAGTGGAAAAATGACCTGTGGAATCCGCAGTATCGCGATGCGGATTCGTGGATCATCCGCTTAATCACTCGGCTCTAATATATTATAGTTGTAGTATATATTATATATATATCATAATTATAGTTATAATAATATATATAATTATTATATATATATATATAATATATATATTATATATCTATTATATATATATATATATATTATACTATATTTATATATTAATTAATTTATTAATTATAATAATAATATTATATTTATTATATATATGATATATATGTAATATATACATATATATGTATTATATATTATATCACTATATATATATATATACTTATTATATATTTATAGTATATAATATTTATTATAGTATAGAGTACTATATTAGACATAGTATATATATATATAATAATATGTATATATATATAATATATATTATATATATTAATATATATATAATAATATTAGTACACATCCTTATGTTATGTTTATTATATATTATATATATTATATATACTATAATATAATAGTATATATATATAATATTATTATATGGTATATATATAGTATATAATATATATATATTAGTAGTATAGTATAGTATAGTATGATTTAAAACTATAACTATTTATATATATATATATTATATTATTCTTATATATTTATATACTTATATATATAGTATATATAGTATATATACTATATATTATATAGTATATATAGTATATATTATATATATATGTAATTTATTATACTATATACTATATATATATTATATATATACTTATATATATATATATATATATATATATATATTATATATATATATATATATTTATTATATATATATATGATATATAATAGTTATATATATATATATTATATATATATATATATATATATATATTATATATGAGCGGTTTTCCAATATTAGTATAATACTCATTATATACTATATATATATATATATATATATATATATATATATTATTACTATATATATATATATATATATATATATTATATATATATATATACATATATATATATATATATATATATATATATATTATATATATATATACTATATATATATATATTATATATATATATATATATATATATAATATATATATATATATATATATATATAATATATATATATTATATATATTAATATAATATTATATACATATTTATATATAT
>JABUQX010001684.1:5000-20000 GCA_015478945.1 Trachelipus rathkii | reverse complement strand
AGATAGTAATTGAGTGGATTTGGAAGCTGTGTAGCAAAGCGTTTATGAAAGGTTTAGTTCCAAGCGATTGAAGGAAAGCAGCAATAGTACCCTTACATAAGGGTAAAGGAGGATGAGGTGAACTGTAGGAATTATAATGGAATTAGTTGATTGAGTGTTGTAAGGAAGATATATGCTGGTAATTTGGTCGAAAAAGTGTGTCAAGTGACCGATGGACTGAATGGTGAAGAACAAGGTCCGTTTAGAAGTGGTAAGGGATGTGTGGATCAAATTGTTACATTGAAACAAATGATAGAGAAAATGAGACAGAAGAAGAATAAATTGTATTTAAGTTTTATGGATTTGCAACAGACGTATGATATGATTAATATGGAGGCTCTGTGGCAGGTGTAAGTGATATAGTGTGTTTGTGTTAGGCGTTTGAATGGTATCAATAGTATGTATGACGATAGTGAAGCGTGTGTAAGAATAAATAGAGTCGAAAGTGATTGGTTTAATATAAATAGCGGTGTGAGGCAGGGATGTGTTATGTCTCCTTTGTTATTCAATTTATATATGGACGAGGTTATGAAAGAATTAGAGGTGGGGGTAGCAGGGGTAGGTGTTAGAATGATGGGGAATGGAAGAGAGTGGAGAGTACCTTATCTATTATATGCGGATTATTTGTTTTTTGTGGGGTGAATCTGAAGAGAGTGTGAGAGGTTTGGTACAGGGATCTGACAGGGTGTGTAAAAGGAGGGGTTTATTGAAAGTAAATGGAGATAAGAGCAAGGTTATGGTTGCGAATGAGGACAGTTCTAGGTGTTAAGTTATGCTGGATGGTGATCAACTGGAACAGATTCTTAGTTTAAATATTTAGGATATATGTTTGATTTAAAGGGAACGGATGACGCAGAGTATATATAGTATTAAAGTTGTGAATGATAGGAAGGTGGCTGGTGCTGTAAAACCCTTGGTGAATGCAAAGGGACTAAGTCTTAACTGAGCCAAGGTTTTACATGAGGATATATTATTACTTGTGTTAAAGTATAGTTGGGAAACTATTTTCTGGAATAAGAGGTATAGATCTAAAGTACAACGTGTTCAGATGGACAACCTTAGAGGCATTTTAGGTGTGAGAAGAATTGATAAAATGATGGTTGAACGCATTAGTGAGTTGTATGGTGTGGAGTAAGAAGTAAATGAGAGAATAAATGAAAATACATTGAGATGGTTGGTCATGTGGAAAGGATGAATGATAGTCGATGGTTAAGCGTGTTACGTGGTGAGTGTGTTGGAAATCGACCGTCTGCTAGACCAAAGGAAAAGTGGTTCGAGTCAGTAAAGGAATGCGTGGAGGAGAGGAGAGGAATATGAGTTTGGCAGAGGCGAGAAAAAAGGTACATAATAAGAGCAAATGGCAGGGTTTTGCGAAGGGATAAGGTTGAAGGGCCACCTGTTTAAAGGGATGAACCCTACATTGACGTGATGTCACAGTGAAGGTTCGTCACAGTATACCGTGAAACCCTAGGGTAGATTTTCATTCTGCGCCGAGTTCTCACTTAAAGGTATAAAGGGGCGGTAAGGCTGGGCTTTCTTTTCGACTTACGTCATGTTCTTCTACTACCGTTTACTGTTTCCCTTCAATGCAGGTAGCTGACGTCACCTTGGAACCCATATATATATTTACCAACTACATCTTGGGGAGAAGAAGGTAGTATGGTATGTAATCATAATATATAATAATTCTATTAATATATTATATAATATATATATTTTAATATATATATATATTAATATTATATAATATATATATTTATATATATTATATTATTATATAATTTATATATTATATATATATATATATTAAATTTATATTAAATATATATATAATATATATATAATATATGATTAATATTAATATATATATATATAATATATTAATATTAATATATTATATATATATTATATATTATATTAATATATATTTAGACATTGTGCACAATTTACTCTTTATATTTATGATGATGTCTATACTGGCATATAACGCATGATCAAACCTACTCATTTTCCCACTTTGCACTTCCTTCCAACAGACATAAGATTTCAGCAAAGGCAGAACCCATCGTGCGTGAGATATAATATGGTGTCCGTTAGTCATGCAAATATTTGTGATTAACAAAGAAAAGTAGTGGATAAGAAATAAAGTAATAATTCATGACTACACGAAGGCATTATATATAGATATTACGTATATATAATAAAGATAATAAGCTTATAGTATACTAATAATATGATAGTGATATATATTATTATATCATATATATATTACTTAATATGCTATATATATATATTATAATAATACTACTATACTTTACATCTATATATATATATATATATATATATATAATATATTTATATATATATATATATAGGACCCTTATTATTTATAATCTTTAAGTTGAATATAAGTAAACTAACCTGAGTATACGTGCATAAGAAATGAAAATGGCTATATATATCACCTAGAGTGTTAGTACATATACGGTTAATACTATGACTGTATATGGTGGTAGTAGTTGTGAGATGTTCAACCAGTTCTAGATTTTAAATGTATTCTCTGAATTCAACTTATTTTAGAATATTAGAACAAATATCGTAATACAGTAATGCGTGTAGCCATCATGTATTGGCTTGTGTTGCAATAATAATTATATTAATCACATAATTACACATTATATAATTAATACATAAAATAATAGATAAATAGATAATGACATCCATTATATTACACTATACACATTTATCCTTCGGCAAAAAATACATCTGCAATAATAATTATCTTAGACTAATCTTAATTCATAATAATATATGTCAATGGTATTATTATCGAATATCATTATTCTTATCATTATTATCTATTATTATTATGATTATGATTTATTATTCTATTACTTGGGTATACTTCATCTGCCTTGTATTATTATTATCTTATTCATAATTATTATTATTCATATCTATTCATTCATTATTTCATTCATTATCATTATTATTATGTCATTATTATTATTATTCATTATTTTATTATTTATTATACTCTTATTTGTTATTATTAGAATTACACTTATATCGCTCATCATTTATTATTACTTATTATTTTAGGTTATTCATATTTATTGCTACGCTATGCTCAAGGTATCTTACAGATTGTATCACACCACCACTAGCGAGTAGTCACGCCCTGAACACTCATTAAAGTTTTTATCATTTGCCAAGCACAACCAAGTACAGCTGTCTACTTAAAAGCCCCTCAAATGCTCCTGCACACTTTTACACTAAATGCTAAAACATGCATCTTACTCGCACCAAATTATAAGTCACTGAGTTCTTAAAAAATGAGTAACCACCACTCTCACTTAACTACTGTAATCTTGTAAATTGAACGCTATGGTTAAACTCTAAACAAGGAAATATCTTAATCATTTTGTTCTTTAATAACTATCCATAAATACAACAAAGATAATTTTACAAAAAGTAAAGTAATAGTTCTCTAAATCTATAACAATATTTATTAAATATACCTTTTTCATAATTTCTACTTATAATACTCTTAAAAACAATATACTCTTGATCTAATACGACCTAAAAAAAGTTCGAGTAACTAAAAAAATAATTAATTAGAGCCAGAGAAAGGTATTTCACCCACACAACTTCATATCTCTATTATTGTTTTCTATCTGTAAATTGGTTCAATAAACGAAACACATACAATTAAACCGAGTTTTTTACTATTACATGCACCTATTAATATAATTTAGGCACTTAATTATTTAATAATGAGGTTGTATATCACTTATACTTAATGTATTAATTTTATTACATTCATTAATTGATTGATTTATTATGTATTATTTATTCATTTTATATATATTAAATATAAATCATATTATATAACCTCTATATATATTATCAGAAAATTAAGTTTCCCTAAATTATACTTATTATAACTAACAAAGTAATAATATATATATTATAATCTCATATTAGTAAAACCTTGGCTATCAGTTAAGACTTAGTCCTTTGCATTCACCTATCATCACAATAGTATTGATATATGTATTTATTAACTAGCTACTAAGCACCAGCGCACTCTCTATATCTATATTTATACACAACTCATTTATATTATTACTTATAATATATATATACTTCATGTACTGACTACATATAATCCGTTTTACTACTATATTATTAATAATCAAACTATATATATTATAGTTATATATTCTTTGAAATACCCAATCTCAAACGGTTATTTATAATTAAATGATTTCTGTGTGTTTTAATGTCTTCTAAAGTGAGTCATAATATTTGTGGTATCAGGATACATTTACTTTCTTTCCGTTTAGGCAAACTTTCCTAACTATTGTTAATGTCTCTTCATCTGCACCTCAAAATTGTCTTCAGTGGATCCATCTCAATGCTCTTGCACATTAGCATGGCGTATTTACTCTCCATACTTGTACCTCGGTGTGTGCACTTCATTTCGTCGCACAATCTGCTTGTGATTCCACAAAATCCAAGATCCTTTAAATAGTGTGGCTCGGTTTTGTGCATTCTTTCGTGTATCTACGTAACTCGTGCCTCGACCACTACTATATTCCTTTCTCCAGTCTCTTTTTACTCGCTTCGATTATAACTGCCGATCACATACCTCTTATTAAATTCAGTCTATTCCAATGTTGACTAACTACACCTCCACATCTGAACTCTTAGGGTACATCTCTTGTCTCCTATACAGTAAGTCCTCCTGTGTGACGACACGATTTTCCTACACAAGCGCTCCTTATTGTCTTTATTCCGCCATACGTACTTCTTACACTCCCAGATTTTAAACTATGCATGAATCATTACACATATACCTCTCTCACTGCGCAGAGTCCTGGAAACAGCCACATCTTCAATTTACATTGCACAAAATAACTATGATTACTGATACATAAGTATCTTGACACATCATTTGAACGAATGCAACTAATTATTTGGAAAAATATCGAAATTGCATAAAATGGAGAAAACTCTTGTCTATAACTACATATGTTTGTAATATAAAAGATAGTCTTAATAAGCGTTAATTCATACGATAATTTTTAATCTAAACTCTTAAAATTATAATTTTACCAACAGTCTATCTACATTAAATATATATTTTATCATCTAAACACCATCTCCGCAAGTTACTTATAATAAAAATCTCTAAGAAAAACACTATTAAAAATTTTATAGATGCCTGCTTAAAACATTTTATCTCACAAACACAACAGCTCGGCATTCATTACAAATTCCTAATAATTTTACATCGTGACAATATATCCCCTAAAATATTATTTTTGATATAAACGTTAGAAATGGTTCATTCACAGAGATCACTAAGAAACATTAGCCACATGATACTCACACCGTTGATATGTATAGTTTACACATATAATATACTACTTAATTCTACTTATCTACTCACGACTATCTATTTATATTATCTTACACACGGCTTCCTATCGTCAAAAAACATATATCATATATATTGGATCCTATCAACGCCTTAAACTAAATAACCACCTGATATACCGATATGATTATTAGTCACTTAACATGATAGCCGTGTGATAATGCTAGTATCAGTGAGCTATTCCATAATTATATTCGATTACCTAATCGTTGTATATATGCTAAATCCATATAACTTATAATAAATACAATATTATATATAATATCTTCTTACTAGTATAACTCTCATATACTATTTATATACTCTATCATTATGTGTATATTTCCTAATATATAGTGTTATAAACTAATCATGAGGTGGGGGCAGATTCCGCTCTCTACAGTCCACATCGCCCTATCCACCCTGCTTAGTCGTCTCTCCGCTATATCAAACGCGAGATCCGCCTTATGTTCTCGCCTATGTCACCCACTCCTGCCTCCACGAGGCTGCACACTCAGTCAGCAAATACGTGGTGCAGGACTCAGCGAGGTGAGGAGCACTGTCCGGAAATTAGCGACTTGGCACGTGTCGGTATCAAAGAAACACGTCATACCTCGAGCCGTCTTTTAAGACCTTATTTGAGAGTGATAAAATTGAGTATAGATTTACTCTATCTAAGAGTTCATACTTCATTATTAATTTAGTAAATATAATTTTTAATTTAACGCATTATAACTATCTATACTTTTATTAGTCCTAGTTATTAACTTTACTCGTTCTTTATAAATAATCTAAACTGTCCACTACACACCACATCACACTCTCCTTATATAGGAGTACCCTATGATATAAAGATAGAGGTAACATACTTTAAATTGAGTGTGTGTTACTAGACTGAAGCTATACTCCTCATCTTATTCAAACTTCTACATTGAGAGAATCAATAACTTGTATCACATAATAAATACGCTTTGCACATACAGGCAAGACTAGACGATCTAAAGCTCTGTCTAAACAAATATCACACTCAAATCATCAGATACATTTGTTGTATTCGTTCTTACTGTGTTTGTTATATCATTGTTTCTACCACCATAAATTTTACTATTCATATACCTGACAAGATTATACAATTCTTTAACTCTAATCTCATTTATATTCTACATATCTTCTAATATATCACAATTATTTATACCTCTCATAATTACCTGAGTATCTGTATACTTGATACTTCATGAATACCCAAGATATCCATATAATAATTGTAACTCTGGTCTGTATGTACCTAAATATACCCCAAATACACCCTACCATACATTTCACTATATACACTCTATCATATACTGTACCAATTAGTTATGCAGATTTTCGATAGTGAGTTCCTTTAATGACATACCTCATATCTTACACCTAGCATATTTTCACTAAATCAGTACGATAAATACACATCTATCCTTTTTCATTATATCTTTCAGAATTATCACCATAGTATATTATATATATATATATATATATTATAATATATTATATATTAATAAGTATATTAATATATATATATTATATATATATTATATATAATATATATATATATATATTAATATATATATATTATATATATTATATTATATATATATATATATTAATATATATATATATTTATAAGCATGGTAAGTCAAGCGCGATTATAAAACTGTCACACCTTATCAATTAAATATACACTGTGAAATCTCATGTTAACCGAGTCAGATGCGAGCATTAACATCGACTCTGACAGTCTCGGGAGCTTTCATGGATGTTCATACTAAAGTCTTGACGACCAACATATATACCTTCATATGAGGTGGACAACGAGTGATCAAATATTTACTGAGAAGGGAGGCAGAATGATTTATAGTGTGAGGTAACCTTAATAATAGGCATTATGCACTGCGTGCATATTAAGCCCGAACTTAAACCCAGCATAACTCCTCACTATATATATATATATTATCATATATACCAAGGTGACACTTTCCTTTCAAGTCATAGGTCAGGATTGTGAGTGACACTGTGTCAATATAATAATAATATATAACATCCTCTACCTATGTATTCTGCTGCTGTAGATGCGAATATTTGATATGATAGGGGATATTTTGAGAGAGGCATAAGAGTCTGCTTTAACTGCTATTTTAATTTTGAGCAACATAATCTTTTTAGAAAAGTATAAATATGGATCTCTTGTCTTTATGATAGATAGAAATCAATTTGAGGATTAAGAGGAATCTTGAGATTTTGGTAAATATATTCAATTCAAATTTATTTATATTAAATATTTGAAAAATATATTAGTAAAACCTTTGACAATGATTTCTATAACTATTTAGTAATTATAATATTAAAACTTTTATTTTGTTGAAAGTCGCACATAATATTAGCTGAAAGACGTGCAGGAGACGTGCGGCTATCTGAGAGAGCAGATTTGATGCGTGTGAAGACGGATGCGAGGAGAGGATGTAGACCGAGCGACTTGATGTCGTCATTAGTCTCGACGTATGACAGGAGAGTGTTTATAAGTGGAGATGTCTAGCAGCTACCGTAAAGTGAAGTCGAGAGAGGAGTCGTCACCTACCTGAATAGTGATTGGTATGAAATTAGTGAGTAATAAGTAAAGTGAATAATCAAGCGGTTAATAAGTTTAACAATAAGAAGCTGTATAAAGATTGAATACGAATTACTAAAAGATAATATGAATGAGTAGGTATACAAATATTAGATAAGATGTATTTGAGAATTATATATATTAAAGAGTGAAAAAATTTAGAATATATATATTTAAAAATATGAGATATAGTACATTACGAGTGGATAAAAAAAAAATAATATAGGTAGAGTTAAATGAATACTAGTTTGGATAGGAAGATGAATTTCTAAGTCTGTACATTAAGGGATTAGAAAGGTTTATTGGATGGACAGCGCTAGAAATATGCTAAAATATGGAGAATATATATGGGGTATTAACTTGCGTTATTATAAATAATGTATTAATATCCCCTTTACTTATCATTAAACTGATGACGTAACTAATATATTTTCCCGGATACCCAATTAAATAAATATTATATATAATAATTAGATCATATCATAAAAATAGCGTCTAGTGTAATTATATATTACATAAAGTAATCTCGGATAACTGATCAACTTAATATAAATTTAGTATTATCACGGTCCTAGATTCCGAATCTCAACTGACTGTCTACGATTATTTACAGTCGACCTTATACAGTAAATTATATTGCAAGACTCTCACAATGTCTGAGATTAAACCAAGAGTATCTAAAAATGACTCCTGATATACTAATCACCGCAACTAAGTATTAACGAGGTTCTATTTTATAATACAAACTATCTACACAAACAATATACTCTCACTGATATAAAAACTTATACAAAAGTTGCTCCTGATAAGTAATTCATACCACATAGTTGTTACATTATACTATAATGAACGTACTATAATAATATAAACTTTGATCTTATAATATTTTATATATACATATTATTTAGTATTAATTATAATATATAATATATATATATATATATATTTCATTTATATTAATAAAAATATTAATATATATTAATATTAATATATTTAATAGTATAATATTAATATTATAGTATATAATATATAATATCTAATCATATATATTATAATATATTATATATAGTATATTATATATATGAAAGTATATTAAGAGTTCATATACGTTTAATATATATTATATTAAATATATATATAATATAATATATATATATATTAATATATATAAATATATATACTATATATATGTATATATATATAATATAGTATAATATATTATAATATATAATAAATAATATAGTATATATATTATATATATAGTTATATATATATATATTAGTGCTATAGTACACCGTAATTCAATATTTTTAAGATACATAAAATATTGATTGATCTATATCAACAAGCTGTCTTAAAATATATCCTTAGCTATCAAATATTATTTTACAACAGGAATATCATTTTATTAACCTTATTATAGGGTATTAATAAGGCTCCCCACCTACCACGACTCCCCATTAATACACCAGAAGATTTAGTATCTTATCAAGATAGTAATAGCCGAAGCGACCTATGAGGAGCCAGTAGTCAAACTACTTATAAATAAATGCTAGGAGATCATGGAGCCGTCTAATTTTACAAAAACGCATGAGTAAGGTGAGCTGGAGAGCCGATCATTAGAGAAATGCTGGAGCTCATCGAGATACAAGCTATTTTAATAAAGTGTGATGGAGTCAGAGTCGGGCCTAGTAAAATTATGACATACTACACCGCATACACTAATATTATATTTCATAACATGAAAAGTTTAAATATTTAGTATTAATAAGCAGGTAATATAGAGTTATATAGTTACTTTTATTATCGCTTATCAATATATATCAATATAATAATTATAATATTAATTTACAGAGATATAAATAATAATATAGTTAACCTGCTCGCTCATCATGTCTGAAAAATATGCTTTATATGTTGAGACTATCTAGAAACGGAACCAATACTAGCCTGACTCTGTAGCTACATGGCTCGTATTGGTGAGGTGTGCTGAGTATAAATAACTATAGAAAGTTTTATTACCCAATATAATACTGTAACAATGTAAAAAAAAATAAAAAAAAAAAAAAAAAAAAAATATATATAGAAAGTATTATTAATTCCACCGTTTATATATACTATAGTAGTGTATGTTATATAGTAATATCTATATATATATATATATAATATATATATACTATATATATTATATATTATATATTATATATAAAGTATATATATATAAATTATATAAATTAATAGCATATATAACTAATCCTATAAGTATTATTAATATCAAACGTATATATATATGATATTACTAGTATATATTATATACTATATATATATATATTACGTCACTATATCATATATATATATTATAAATAATAGTATAATAGTATATATATATATATATATATATAATAATATGTATAAACATATAGTATATAAAATATATATATAGTTATCAATATATATAATATATACATATACACGTTTAGGTATCATATATATATATATCAATATAGGTATAATCATAGTTATATATATACTATATAACATATATAATATAATATTAGTAGTAGTAGTATATATATATATTATCTAGTAATATATGACCGGTATATAAGTAATAGTATATATATGTAATATTATATATATAAATTATATGGTATATATATATATATATAAAGATATATATATATATTATATACATATATATATGTATATTATATATATATATATATACTAATACATATAATATATATATTATTTACGTATATTATATATATTATATATATATATATATATTATAATATAAAGAATATATAAAAATATAATATATATATATATATATATATATATATATATAGTATATATATTATTATTATATATATATATATAGTACCTAAATATACTTATATAACTTATATATATTATAGCATATATAATATATATATATATTAATAATTATATATATATTTATATAATTTATATAATATAATATATATATATATATATATATATATAATCTATTATTATATATATATATATTTATTATATAATATTATATATATACTAATATTTTACCTAATTCCTTGTCGATACTCAAACATATGTGGTAACAGGGACCGACCGGGCGAAACTTTTGCCGGGGCGGGGACGGGGCCGGGTTAAGCTAAATTAGAAATGTAAGTCAAAAACACTGAAGTCTTAAAACTTAAGACTGAAATTAAATATAAATATCAATTTTAATTATATTTATAACATTTATATAAAAGGAATACATTTAATTAATTCAATTAAATAAATATTTTTACAAAGGAATTTTTAAGAAATATTGATTATATACGTCTAGAAGAATGAAGGTTGTATATAATATATATATATAGTATATATTATGATATATATATTATATATATATGATATATATATATAGTATATATATATATATATATTTATATGATATATATATCTTAATATATACTATATATCATATATATTCTATATATGATAATCGTTTTATATTATATTATATAATAATATCTTATATAATACAACATTTATAATATAATTCCCCCCATATATATATATATATATAATTTAAGTAATATATAATATATATAATATAATATATAGTATATGTATATATATCTTACTTATAGAACAATACTATATATTTATATATATATATATAAATTATATATATATATATATATATATATATATATATATATTAATATATAGTATATAATATTATATATATATATATAGTATAATATATAATATATATATATATATATATATATAAATATATATATATATAGTACATACATAATATATATATATATAATATATTATAAGTTATAACTATATATATATATATATATATATATATATATATAAACCTCTCACCTCACTATCACTCTACAGTTCTACTATATACTTTTGGCCTTCCCTATTTTTTTTGTTGAAGTAATAACTTAAACTTTAAAATTTTCTGTCACCTTAACATCATCTCAACACACAATCTTTGTGGGATGCTTGTTTTGCAGACATCTGAAGGATTCAAAGCTAGTTCAGGACTAATGTCAAATTAACTGAATCTGGCTCATTGAATTGAAAAATATATTTAAAATAAAAAAATTGACATCAAATGAGGCCCCCTCTTTGCCTTCTGGTAAGGCAAACAGATGATCTCCTATATTGGCAGGACTGGAAAAAGTAATTCTTTATGCACCAGCAAGCTCCCAGTGCTAGTGAAAGTGAATTCCAAGGTAGGGAAAATCTAATCCAAAAGACAGAATATCAGTTATTCCAATTAGAATGTTGAAGTTTTATTATTTTTAATATATAAATCTTATGGCAGTATCATATTCAACTTCCCTCCCTCTGTTGAAGGTTATCTCTTTCCAAATTCAAAAATCTTATGATATCGGTGCTGCTCATGAAGACTCTCTGTAGTGATTTTGATTAAACGAATTTAATTTACTTATGCAGGATTTTAATGTTTGTATGTTTAAAAGAATATCAATTTATAGCAAAGGAGTAATGGAATTAAAATATATTTTTTTTATTTTGTTTGATTTAACTAACACTCTATATTTACAGTTAACCGCGGTAGAAAACCCCGGTTTTTTCCTGATTTTGGCCGGGGCCGGGGCCACTCCTAGTGGTAACGTGACTCTAACGAACGAGTCAAAATTAATATTTTGAGATCTAATGACTCCAAATATTAGGCTATCTAAGCTAGAGGGCAGTGAGCCTTTGGGCGTTTTTTGAAGGAGTGTGTGTGGCTATTACGTAATATAATTTAAAAAATTCAAATAATATTTAAATATCAGTTTGAAAGTGTAGTGTGTAATATAATATAGCCTTCTCTCACAAATATATTCTAAAACTTGTTTCCAGATATGAAATTTATTTATTATCTTGTTTATTTTTAGAAATGTATTTTTTGTGTTTTTTTTTCAGGTTATTGCTATATTTCATAAATCAATTTAATTTAAAAATACAATGTCAAGTTGTAGAAAAGGACTTTACCTTATAGGTTCGTTAAAGCATGAAATTACTGGTAGTAAATTGCCATCATTAAAAGACGTTTTAAAAGTCTTTTTTATGATATGAGATTCCGTATGCTTAATGTATCTGAAAGTTGCATATTAGTAGCAGAGGAACTACTTTTATACTGGAAGATGGCTAGAATCCCAGCGCAAAGTCCTAACAAAGTTCGAGAAAAAATTAAAAAGCTGTACGAATAATAAAAAAGTCTTGTAAAAAATAAAAATAAAGGGAGCGAGCTATTTAAAAAAGTGAAGAATCATTTGTTGAATCACTAGATGATTTGTTTGATGTAGCTGCTTTAAATGCATTGAAAATAATAAAAATTGAAGAGGATAAACAATTCCTTTTAAAGCAAAGAGAACGTGACCGTCCTGGAAAATGATTGACGTAGACAGATATTTATCATAAAAGGATAAAAGAAAGTTAAAACATCAAGAAATGATTAAAAAGAGAGGAGAAGGAATGCAAAAAACTCCTATTCCTGGTATATCTACAGCTATTGAGCTACCTGGTGAGCATTGTTATTATATATCAATAGCATTCCTAAAAAGAAGTTACAGCATTCATTTATTCCTTACAGAAAGTGATGAGGATGATTGAGAAATCGAAGTTGAAAACCCCCGAATGGATTCCAGCAAAGAAGGCAACGTTTGTGTACCTCCTTAAAGGGCAAAGGAAAAAAGTTACATCTAATTCTCTTGAGCTACCTGGTAAGCATTATTATTATTATTATTATTATTATTATTATTATATTAAAATAGCATTCTTAAACATCATTAATTAAATATGATATTCCTTACAGAAAGTGATGAGGATGATTATGAAATAAAAGTTGAAAACCTTAGAATGGATTCCAAAGAATGCAACATTTATGTGCCTCCTTCCAGTGCAAAGAAAAAAAGAGGCGATAAAAGATATAATGAACAGAAAATTGGCAGCACCACTCGAAAAGTACCAAGTAAGTGAAAGAGAGGCAGTCCATCTACTTAATGCATTTTTAGAAGCAGTACATTTAAATCCTGCTGATTATGTCATAAACAGAACATATGTCCGAATACAACGAAATACTTATCGCAGACACAGTGCTAATTTAATTAAAAACAAGTTTTTAGAATAAAACTGTGAAGATGTTACTATTCATTGGGATACAAAACTCATAGAAAGTATCTCAGGTGAAAAAGTTGAACGGCTAGGGATTATAGTATCCGCCATTGGAATGGAGAAACTCTTAACATTTCCACATATTCCAGAAGCCACAGGCTTGGAAATATGTTCTGCAGTGATAGACGTCATTGAACAATGAAATTTAAAAGAAGCAAATCAAGCATTAGTTTTCGATACTACAGCAGTAAACACAGGATGAATAAACGGAACGGCCATTCGCATAAAAACGAAATTGAATAAACACCTACATTTTATGGGATGCCGACATCATATTGCTGGAATTATTTTGTCTACCGTGTTTGGGGAAATATTTCACTCTTCAATTTTCCTTAATATTCAAAAAGAAAAAATCACTGATGGATTACTAGACATTAAAGCAGATATAAATGAAGTTAATGTGAAAAATGTAATAGAGTTTTGTCTTTTAAAATTATCTGAAAAGTGTCCCCGTGATGATTCTAAGGAATTTTTGGAGTTAATTTTATTATTCTTGGGACACCAGATTCAAAGCAATGTCAAGAAACCTGGAGCTTTTCATCAAGCGAGATGGATGGCGAAAGGAATTTATGCATTAAAAATTTACTTATTTCGTGAGCAATTCCCACTTGAACCAGAAGAGTCTGACGCATTGCTCGAGATAATTACTTTTATGGTAAAGTGTTACTGCACTTACTGGTTCAAAGTTTCT